>JAJIBD010026445.1:0-47312 GCA_021461705.1 Cryptotis parvus
TAACTCAATTGAGTTAATTTATGGGTTTCTATAGATCAATAATTATAAAAGCACTCAGGAATATGTTTCAGCTGCTTTAAAAAATAATCAAAATACAAATAGAACGCTATAAGCTAAAGTAAGTGGGCAAGTCATATCCTTTTTTTTAAGTATTTTTATTATACCACCGTGAGATATACAAATAAAAAGATATACAATTAAAAAGTTCATGCTTGGGTTTTGGTCATACAGTATTTCAGCACCCGTCCCTCCACCAGTGCCCATCTCCCACCACCAACATCCCCGGTTCCCTCCCCTTCCCCAGCCCCTGCTCCATGGCAGGTTCTTTATTTCTTTTCCCTTTCTCTCTCTTTCTCTTTTCCTTCCCTTCCAGACTATGGATTGCAGAACATACATTAAAAGGTTGTCATGTGTATCCTTTTGCCTCTATTTAATGCTCAGTTCTAGGTTGGCATTAGTACCCTCGACTATTATTAGCACCCTGTTCCATTTTCTGTCTTACCTAAACTCTGACTCCCACACGTTTGTGATAATTTCCACCTTTGACAAGACCTCCTGATATATGTTTCACTTGACCTTGGATATTGGTATCATAATGTGTACATATATATTTATGCCATGCAAATAAATGCAGTCATTCTGTATCTGTCTCTCTCCTTCTGGCTAATTTCGCTCAACATAATCTTCTCCATGTCCATCCATTTATAGGCAAATTTTATAACTTCATTTTTCCTAACAGCTGCATAGTATTCCATTGTGTAGATGTACCAAAGCTTCTTTATCCAGTCATCGATTTTCGGGCACTCTGGTTGCTTCCAGATTCTGGCTATTGTGAATAATGCTGCTATGAACATAAAAGTAGGGATGGTGTTTCTGCTGCGTATTTTTGGTTTCCCAGAGTAGATTCCCAGGAGTGGTATGGCTGGGTCAAATGGGAGTTCAATTTCTAGTCTTTGGAGGAAAGTCCATATTGTTTTTCCAGAAAGGCTGTACCAGCCGGCATTCCCACCAACAATGGATGAGTGTCCCCTTTTCCCCACATCCACGCCAGCACTTGTTGTTCTTGCTCTTTTGAATATGTGCCAGTCTCTGTGGTGTAAAGTGGTATCTCATTGTTGTTTTGATTTGCATCTCTCTGATGATTAGTGATGATGAGCATTTTTTTCATATGTTTTTTGGCCATTCGAATTTCTTCCTTGGTGAAGTTTCTGTTCATTTCTTCTCCCCATTTTTTGATGGGGTTGTTTGTTTTCTTCTTGTAAAGTTCTACCAGTGCCTGATATATCCTGGATATTAACCCCTTATCAGATGGGTATTGGGTGAATATTCTTTCCCATTCTGTGGACTGCTTTTTGTATCTTAGTCACTGTTTCTTTTGAGGTGCAGAAGCTTTTTAGTTTCATGTAGTCCCATATGTTTATCTTTTCTTCTAGTTGCTTTGTTAGTGATTTTTCACCTTTGAAGATGCCTTTAGCTTCAATGTCATGGAGGGTTTTTCCTATTTTTTTCAATGTACTTTATGGATTCAAGTCTGATATTGAGATCTTTAATCCATTTTGATCTGATTTTTGTGCATGGTGTTAGACACAGGTCCAAATTCATTTTTTTACATGTTGCTGCCCAGTTTTCCCAACACCACTTGTTGAAGAGGCTTTCCTTACTCCATTTTAGACTCATTGCACCTTTATCAAAGATTAAATGATCATGTGTTTGAGGTTGGGTGTCAGGATACTCAATTCTATTCCATAGGTCCACAGGTCTGTTTTTATTCCAATACCATGCTGTTTTAATTACTACTGCCTTGTAGTACAGTTTGAAGTTGGGAAAGGTGATGCCTCCCATCTTCTTTTTCCCGAGGATTGCTTTAGCTATCCTTGGGGTTTATTGTTCCATACAAACACAAAAGCCCAGGTCCAGACGGATTCCCTAGTGAACTCTACCAAACCTTTAAGGAGGACCTACTGCCAGTCCTTTTCAAGCTCTTCCAGGAAATAGAAGAAACAGAAACACTCCCAAACAGCTTCTACGAGGCACATATCACCCTGATACCCAAAGCAGGGAGAGACAACACAAAGAAAGAAAACTACAGACCAATATCCCTGATGAACACGGATGCTAAGATCATCAACAAAATACTAGCGAACAGAATCCAAAGACTCATCAAGAAGATTATACATCATGACCAATTAGGACTCATGCCTGGGAATGCAAGGATGGTTCAACATTCGCAAGTCAATCAACATAATACATCATATCAATAAAAGAAAAAATAAAAACCATATGATCCTTTCAATAGACGCAGAAATAGCATTTGACAAGATCCAGCACCCGCTCATGATTAAAACGCTCCAGAAAATGGGAATTGAAGGGACTTTCCTCAAGATAGTTACAGCCATCTACCAAAAGCCCACAGCGAGCATCATTCTAAATGGGGAAAATTTGAAAGCCTTCCCCCTGAGATCAGGGACAAGACAAGGTTGCCCACTCTCACCTCTTTTATTCAATATAGTACTGGAAGTACTTGCCATAGCAATCAGAGAAGAAAAGGACATCAAGGGTATCCAGATAGGCAAGGAAGAAGTCAAACTATCATTATTTGCAGATGACATGATATTATACCTAGAGAACCCTAAACTCTCTACCAAAAAACTCCTAGAAACAATAGAGCACATATAGTAGAGTGGCAGGATACAAAATCAACACCCAAAAGTCAGTGGCTTTCCTATATACAAATAACGAAAGAGAAGAAAAGGGATATTAAGGAAACTGTTCCATTCACAATTGTGCCACAGAAAATCAAATACCTAGGAATCAACTTAGCCAAGTATGTAAAGGACCTGTACAAAGAAAACTACAAGACACTGCTCCAAGAGATAAAAGAGGACACAAGGAAATGGAAACACATTCCCTGTTCATGGATGGGGAGAATCAACATTGTCAAAATGGTAATACTCCCTAGAGCTCTGTACAGATTCAATGCAGTCCCTGTGAGGATACCGATGACATTCTTCATATCCTTGATAGACCGTTACTGCCCTCACTGCTGACCCACCTCATATCGCCCTGGGGGTGACTAGGAGAGATAAAAGTCTTCCACGAGCACCTGAACAGCCTCAATACTTGAATCCCTCCATCTTTAATGGGCAGAATTTAAGTTGCACTTGAGTTCCACTTGCCCCCACCACTGGAGTTAGCAGAATCATAGTCTCAGTAGCAAAAGATCATTCTTTGCACGTTTGGACCTCTGCCTATGTTTTGGAGCTTTATTGAATATACTTGCAGATGAGAATATCAGGAGAAGATAAATACTAATGTAAAATAGTAGGAACTGTAGGAAGAAATTGAGAGAGATAAAGATAGGGAGAAGTAGAGAAAGCGTAATAGAGAGAGACAGAGAGGGCAATGTATTCAAAGTCAAGAGAACATAGGCTTCTCCAGAAAGCCACTTGCTTTTGAAAAGTACTTTGTATACTTTTTAATGTAAAACTATTCCTCCACCCCTCATGGGGCTTGCTATATAGATAAGAGTCTGATACTAGGGTGTTGTTAAGAGAAAAGAACTTTGAACTTTTGGTGGTCTTATGTCAAATTCTTATCTTAGGGCATTTGGCTATTGCTTAAGTCTCTCTTCTGAGGTGACTCAGCCTTTTTTGGCCTGCTTTTGGTGTTAGTCATTTGCAATTTTATTCAGACCTCACTTCCTGCTATCTATAAAGGGAATACAGCCTTCAAAGCTTTGGGGCTGCTTTTGGGCTGGTGGCAGGTAAATATTTTAGATTTTATCTAAGTTTACTACTTCCTGAAACTCATTGCCAGGAGCCCACCATCAACAAAGGTGGAAAATATAATTTGTGCTTATCAGATCAATCAGATCATGACTGTAATATTAATAAGAAATGGGAGTCAGAGCAGATATTCAGCTTCTTCATCCACAAACACACAGCTCAAAGAGCAAGTTCAAATCAGTGTCCCAGAGGTCCAAAGCTGGTACATATGGAATGAAAGATACTGACAAAAGAAATTGCTTCCAATATAAACTCATACACAGTAGTCTAGAAATGAAGGCTTAAGAAGAGCAGTTAAACAGACAAGACAATATTTAGTTTGAGCAAGATGAGATTTAAAGAACACAAAGATCAGGTGATCAAGTATCTGAAAGGCACAAGGGATGACCTGGTGTGTGTTGTTAATCCAGAAGGTGACCAGTGGGGATTTGGAAGAGACTCTGTGCAGACAGAGTGGGTGATTCAGCCCTAGCAAATGGATGTGAGTGGAGACAACAAAGACAGATAACAAAAAAGATGGCCTTAATAGATTTAGATTGCTCACAGTGGAGATTAGTGTGGAGATAAAGGTTTTTAAAAAAATGTTGATGCTTTTAAGATCAGATTGCTAGTCAAACAGCAGTCACAAGTCTAATTTTCCTCCTTAATTGTTGAGTGCTCTCCCTTTAGTCTTCTGGATGGCTACTTTTAATGAATTCAATGTGCCTCAACATTTCCAAAGGGACTTACTGGCTGCTTGGCAGCCTCCCATTTGTTAGAATGACTGAGATAATCACTCTCCTTTCAAGAAGCTTAGAATAAAGAAGTTGAACTTAAAGGGAAGAAAAAGGAACATTTAAAATTAGCATTCTTGAGAACCACTAAGGACATTGAAACAGCAATGTCTTTTATTAGTGACGATAATTAACTCTATACTAATACACAGTATTATACACATAAACTCATACACAGTAGTCTAGAAATGAAGGCTTAAGAAGAGCAGTAAAACACACAAGACAATATTTAGTTTGAGCAAGATGTTTTTTTAGTTACTATCTAAAAACATTTAGAGAGTAATACTAAATGTTATTCATAGGAACATTGAGAATTTTTTATTTTAAAATTGCACAGTATAACAAATGCTGCCTCTGGGAGTGGGGAGAGGAAAGGTTTTGCTTTTATCTGCTCATTTACCCACGCTGCCCTTTCCTTGTAAGCACCAGGCTGGAATAACTAACGTTTACTTGCTGGCATTACTTGTCCCGGAACTCTGCACTTTTTGAAACGACTGTTAGCCTGGAACCCCATACATCCCTATTTTTCCTGGGAAGTATTTTCTAATTTTAAGATGAAGATGGGACAGAGCTGTTCCTTGCTCTCCCTGTGCACAGCCGTTCATGAGGAAGTCGGGAGGCATGGCGGGTTACTAGCCCTGGCCCACCACCTCGGCAGAGCCTCACAACAAGCCAGACCACCCCTCCTCACCCCGGGCACCGCCATTTTCCACTTCTGGACTTCCCTCTCGTCAGAACTCCACCCAGAAGACCAGCCCATCACAGCCCGGCTTGCAGGGCCGCTTGCGGCAGCGGTTCATCAATAAATGCTTTATTTGGAGGTGTTTAAAAGAGTTTGCCTCCCAGCTCGACAAGCCTGGCAAGCTTCTCGTGGTTGTATATGATATGCCAAATTCAGTAACAATTATATTAGGTCATTCCCATGACCTAATATAATGGTTTGAGGCTCTTTATGTTCCTATAGCAAGCCGATGCCCCTGGCTCTACTGGCATGAGACAGGACATATGGAGATATTACTGGTGCCTGCTCTAGCAAATAGATGATCAAAGGGAAGATCGTGATCGTGATCTAGAAAGGATAATTAAATGTGCTGCAAAAAATTGCTATTTGGACAAATCATGATATTGATTAGCTCTTTAAATGGATAAAAATTCCTATAAAATTCACAGAAAATTTGATTAGTAGTGTTTAATTAGTAGTGTTTTGTTTTTGTTTTTGCTTTTTTTGGGTCACACCTGGCAATGCTCAGGGGTTACTCCTGGTCTGCACTCAGGAATCACTCCTGACGGTGCTTGGGGACTATATGGGATGGCGGGGTTCGAACCTGGGCCGTCACAGGCCGGCTGCATGCAAGGCAAACGCCCTGCCCACTGGACTATCACTCTGGCCCAATTAGTAGTGTTTTAATTCACTTATTTAGGCATAAATAATGCCTGACTAATTCACTTAGGCAATGTTAGAGTTGATTCAGTGGATCAAGTTTCCACTTCTTTCTTTTCTTCAATTCTGCATCCTTGGCATCTTTATTTTGGATGCAGGTGAGGCAGAAACAGTGGCAGCAGGTCTCTGTTTACTATTCCCAGGTCATTTAATATCTTCACGAATGAATAATAAAGATGCTCAGACTCGGAGTTGGAAAGTAGAAACATTTATTGGAGAGTAGGACAGAAAGGAAAAGGAGATCCTCAATTGAAGTGGAACTTAGTACAGGACTAAGTTAACTCTGGCTTTTCTGTGAAGTTTTTATAGGAAAACCAGGTGTTTGTGTTACAAGGAATGCAGGAATTCTACAGGGTAGTCTGGCTAGTTTGAGTCTTTCTGGCCATCTTCCTCAGGTATTCTCCACTATCTTAGTCTCCAAGTGAGCCTAAGCTGTGGGGGCAGAATCTTATGATGGGCAATAGTTAATTCCTTGTTAATCAGAAAAGCACAGGAATTTGTGGGAAGTAAAAAATGTAGGATTGGGGCTGGAGTGATAGCCTAGTGGGTAGGGCATTTGCCTTGCAAGCGGCCAGCCTATGCTGGCCCGTGTTCGATCCCCCGGCATCCCATATGGTCCCCTGAGCACCTCCAGGAGTAATTCCTGAGTACAGAGCCAAGAGTAACCCCCTGAGCATCGCCGGTATGACTCAAAAAGCAATAATAATAATAATAATAATAATAATAATAATAATAATAATAATAAAGAAAGTCATGACCTTTAAAAAAATGTAGGATTGGTCACCAAACTGATTGCTCACAGCAATAGGCAAGGGTAAACCAAGGCTTCATTACTCACTTTCACCCTTACCATTGTTCACTTCATGGTAGAAACATGGCCTTTACTTCACACACATCTCTCAAATAAGAAAATTAATGCTATGGGTCACCTGTTCCCTTGGTGGCCCAGAGCATTAGGACCTGTTCCCTGTTTTCCCAGAAGGCCTGACATACACACCCATGAACCACTTCAGGTACCTAGTAGTCTCATTCAGCAGCTATGGATAAAAAATAAATAAATTTTAAATGTATACCAGTGTAAATTAGAGTCTGTAAGGATGCTACTATTGTTTTAGCAATAGTTATATCTGCAGAAGGAAATGGATTCTCTTATAGCACTCAAAATGGGTAGATTTTGTTATTTTTTACCTCATATATGAAATATGGAATATTTGCAGCTTTTGTTGTTTCCTTAGAAAATTCAAGATTTATGATATATTCAGGTATACCAGTGATATAAAACAGCAGTATATATAGATATATAGAGCAGTATATATAGAATAGGAGAGTGATATTTATAAGTATATAGAACAGTATATATATAGAAAAGCAGTATATACAGATATATATCAAGAATATATATATCTTCAAGAATATATATGAATATATATAAGATACATATATTCAAGAAGTATATGAATCAAAGCTTAAATATTTAAGCTTCAAAGCATGGACTCTACAACACTGAAAAGATTAGTTTGAAACTACAACCATCAAGCTTTGAAAAGTACCTGTAAGGTGGTATACAGAGGCACAGAAAGGATCAGGTAGAGGATGGGAGTGTGGGAAATAGTGGAAGAAAATGATACAGGTGGTGGTTTTTACCACTACCAAGCTGTTAACCCTGTTCCCTAATCCTCAACTCAATGTTTGCATTAGAACTGGAAACCCACAATGAATAGACACAACTATTCAACTCTAATAGATATTGTATTAGAGGTGAACTATTGTTTTTAAAGCTATTAGGACAGTTAAGAAGACAGTTAAGATTGTTAAAACAGGGCCGGAGCAATAACCCAGTGGGTAGGGCATTTGCCTTGCACGCAGCTGGCCCATGCCCGCCTGGGTTCGATCCCAGCATCCCATATGGTCCACCGAGCACCGCCAGGAGTAATTCCTGAGTGCAGAGCCAGGAGAAACCCCTGAGAATTGCCGGGTGTGACCCAAAAAGAAAAAAAAAAGACTCTTAAAACAGTTAAGATGCCAGGATTCTGATTGTGTCATGATGGGTATATATAGTCCCAGGACAGAATCCCTGGGGGCCAGCTGAGAGAGAGAGAAGTCCCTGGAGTGAGGCTAAGTGAGGATTGAGTGAGGAGAGATTGAAAGGTTTGGTATTCTTCCTTTGTCTGAACTACCCTGAAAGCCAGAATGACAGTTTCATAAGAGGTTAGAATATTTGGTGTGGATTTGATTCCCAGTCAAGGGATTGAGCATTCCAGGAAAAGTTTTACTAAATCTCAACCCTTGCATCATTTAGTTACCCTTTCATAACAGAAAGGAATAAAACCAACCTATTGGGCCCAGACTCAAGGCAGTCTGGTCTCTGACTTCCTGCTCTTAATCTTTTTGTAGAGTACTTTTCCTCTCCCTTAAGAAATCCACCCTGGGCTAGAAAAATAGAACAGGGGTGAAAGCCCTAACCTTACATGTGACCAGCTCCAGTTGGATTCCTGCACTACTCCCTATGTACCTCTGGATCTACTTATATGTTAGAGAGGAGTATCATCCAGATACCACTGGGTGTGACCTACAAAGCAAAGAAACAAATCAAGCAGTATTCAGAGATCTCCAGTGCACTGTCCGTTTGTTTGGATGTCATCACCCAGTCAGTAACATGAGCCCATTATTGCTCCAGTGACAACACTACCATAATTACGGTATAAGAACTGACATTAACAGACTGTAAGATCTCACTATTTGCAGATGACATAATGCTACATTTTAAAAATCCTAAAAACTGTAAAAAAAATTCCAGGAAGCAACAGATTTGTATAGTATCATGGCAGGCTTTCCTATATGCAAATACATAGAAAAAGTGATATAAAAATAATACCATTCACAATTGTGCTTCAGAATATCAAGTGTCTTGGGATCAGCTTAAGTAAGGACATAAAGGACCAGTGCAAAGAAAACTACAAAATGCAACTTCAAGAAATAAAAGACATGAGGAAATTGAAACACATTCCCGGCTCATTGGTTGGGAGACATCGCTATTGTCAAGATGTAATACTCTTAAAAGTTATAAAGATTCAATGTAGTCCCTAGTTGGGGGTTCAGCAGGGTCCCCAACAGTATTGTTCGAAAAGGTTCACAGCCTCGTTGGGGCTGATGACTGTTCTCCATGACCGATGGACAACGGAACAAGACTACAGTCACTTGAAAGTTTGAAGCTTTCTCCTTTCAACCTCTCCTCACTCACTCCTCACTCAAACTCACTCCAGGGATCTCTCTCTTTCAGCTGGGCCCCAGGGATTCTGTCCTGGGACTATATATATCCACCATGACAGAATCAGAATCCTGGCATCTTAACTGTTTTAACAGTCTTAACTGTCTTCTTAACTGTCCTAACAGCTTTAAAAACAACAGTTCACCTCTAACACAATGTCTAGAGGGTAATGCAGTAGATACCCATGACATTTTTTCAAAGAAATTGATCAAACACTCCTGAAATTCATATGGAACAACAAACTAAAGCAATTCTTAAAAAAAAGAAGTTGGGAGACATCACCTTCTCCAATTTCCAACTGTACTATAATGCAGTAGTGATTAAAACAGCATGGTATTGGAATAAAACTAATAGACCAATAGAATAGAGTTGAATTTCCTGACATAGACCCTAAAATACATGATCACATAAATTTTGATAAGGGAACAAGAAATATGAAGTGGAACAAGGAAATCCTCTTTAACAAGTGGTGCTGGGAAAACTGTACAATTATATGTAAAAAAATGAGCTCAGACTTCTACTAACCCAATGCACAGGAGTCAGATCAAAGTTGATTGAATACTTCAACATCAGACGTGAATCCATGAGGACCTGAGGTACATGGGGAAAATCGTGAGGCAAACCCTCCACAGCATTGAAGCTAAAGGCATCTTCTAAGATGAAACGTCACTGACCAAGCAAATGGAGCAAAAATAAACAAATAGGACTCATGAAACTGAATGCCAAGATAAAAAGACAGTCCACAATTAGAAAAGGATATTTACCCGATGTCCATCTGATCAGATGTATTGACTCTTTAATACCCTGAATCAGTTTCTCTTTAAGCTATTTGAACTTTTCTTCCGGTGAATGCTTCAGATCAATGGCCATTGTATGGAACATTGATTTGAGTTCCTTGTCAATGAGATCCGAGGGTTTATTTGAGCTCCATATTTTGTCCAGACTTCTGCCCCTGTCTGACAGAGCAGGTGAAATATTTTGTTTCACCATTGTTCCTAAAGATTTGTTGGTGCTAATATTTGAATTTAGGATGCCAGATATCTAAGATCGTACCTATTTATTTTTATTTTTCAGCAAGCAGTAATCTTTATAATCTACCTGCATTGGCAATATGTATGCACTTAGTATGTTACATCACTGGTCATGCAGTTCAATTTGTAATACATCTGTTTGTACAGAAGTGTTAAAATAGAATTTGAGGAGAATATAAAACCTAAGAATGCTTGGGATTGGGAGAATTAAGGGGGTGCTGTTGTCACACTAATTCATTAGCTTTCACTGATTTGGGTTCCACAGGGCATGGGGAGGGGCTTCGAGGTTCCAGGGTCTTCGGGCACAGTGCAGCAACAGTGAAGCAGAATGTGGGCTGCACCCTGAATACACACAGATGACAACTCTATACTATTGGTTTACAGGTCTGTCAGTTTTCTGGGCCTGGGGTAAGGAGGGAGGCTGTGGTTCACAGGGTTCCAGAGGGTTTGAGGAGGAGTTTAGTGGATCCAAGGGACCCAGCACAAGGTGGTAGATCAAAGCTGAAAAACCAAAGAAAATAATCTCTAATATGTCATTCCACTTGGAAACTCTGTATAAAAGGAAATATAAATGACAAAATAGTAAGATACTTGGGAAACTACATTCATGCAAAGGCTGACTTACCTAATTTATGACTGACAAAGTATGAAGCTTGCAGAAAGTGTATTTTCACTATTTTATTAAAATACTGTTAAACATTTATCCTGTTCAAGTCACTGGCAAGAGCAGATGGAAAGCAACGCCAAAGCCTCTAAGTTTCTAAGTTAGAACTTTGAAAAGTTATTTGGAGGCTGGGATGAACTCAGCAATTATTTTATGTGAATGAGCTCCTTCATCTACCAGATTTGTTCTTTTCCATTTTCTAAAGCATCTCAATGTACTCATTTTCTACAAAGGAACCCAAGGGGCAAACTGCCACAAATGTTTGCTAGACTCCCTGGTTAAGAATGGTTGGTGGTTTGCAAAATATAAATAGAAGAAACTGAAACCAGTTTCAGTCAGTCTGACGCCACTACAAGACTGATGAATAAATAATGAAGGGATCCTGAATCATTCATTAGTTCAGATCCAGAGTCCTTAGCTCGTAGAACTCATACAGTTCTGCCTTCATTCTAGGCATTTCCATCTAAAGTAACTCACAGGAAATCTATGCTGCTTCTGTTTACAACTTTGAAAAAATTTATTTTTCAAAATGGTTATGCCTGAGAAAAAATTTCCAGATGTCTTCTTTCCTCAATGGAAATTGTTCTCATTGTATTTAATCTTGATAAATTAACTCAATCTTCTCAGATTTTGTTCTCTTTAGTGTACTCTCTTGGAGAATTGATCCTGTCTCATAATTGCAACTTAAATGAAGCGCTGACAGCTCCTAGAGGTTCTCGAATGGTCTGTGAGTAAAACAGTTAGAAGAAAAATTTCCATGCTCGTGGGTTCTTGTTTTGAGACATGAGAATTCATGACAGAGTTGAATTTACAAAAAGCCTTTTGTTTTATTTTTCCTCTAAACTAAGCGGAACACAAACAACTAGAATGAGAGAAGCCAGAACTGACCGACGGTGCAAGTAAGCTTTCCAAAATGGCACTTCTGTGTGGCTTTTATAATTTCTTGAAACAGGTCCAGGGAGTGAAACGGGGGGCTGAGTTTGGCACCTTTCCCTTATAAGATCAAGTAGGGAAAAGAAATCCTTAAGATTTAGAAGTTTTAGATCTCTCCTCCCTTTTAGTGATCTGAGGCTACATCCAATTCAGGGCAGACTATTTTTTTGCATTAACTTTTGAAAAATGTCAAGGGGAAATAAGAATATAATAGAATAAAACAGCAATAGTACTAAAATAACATCAGTTATAGGCCAAACTACTTCATTTAATATCAAAGGGACTGTGGTTCAGGCAATTCAAGTTCTAGTACTGGTTGTATAGTTTGCTATAATACTTTCAAAACTTTTCATGGGCTAACTTAAATCCATAAAGTGTGTGTGAAAGGAGGAGGTAGCAAATCATATTCATATTCCGATTTACATGAATCAAGAATTTAGGAAATTTGCTCCAGGTCACACAACTTAGTAAATGCCAGAGACATTTGAATTGAAAAATGTCTGTTCTTATGGGGTGGTTTTATTTTTTCCCATTCCTAAATGCTGCCCAAAGGTGATGTGTTCCTTCATTTGGTAACACTGAGAAAGTCCAGCAATAAATTGTGCTAATAATGTCCTTGCCCTTAGAGTGTACACACCCCAGGGGTGGGAAACAGAATACAAACAAAAAAAAATTAATTACAGAAAATGACGGAAGAAATAGAGCCTGATTAGAGAATGAAAGCTACTTTAGTGAGTATCATCTTTGTCACATTAGTGTCAGAATTTTTTGAGGTCAGGTTATTTGGCCTCAATCAAAAGACAATAAAGAAGCCAGAAATGTGAATATCCAGAGGAGAAAGATCCCAGGGTACAAATTGCTGATCAACAGTTAACTTTTCAAAGCAATATGGTCTATGTCTCATGGCGCTTGTGGATGCCTGGGAAAGAGACAAATGAACAATATAATTCAGGGTGGTAAGTCTGTGTTATAGACATGGGGAAAGAAAATCAAACTGCTTTGGGGGAGGAAACAGTGATAGCTGACTCTTCAAAGAAAAGAGATAGCAAACAAGACAAACAGAATGAGGGAAAATATTTTATTCAGGTAAATTCAAATGAGTTGAACAGGGAGGAAGGGGTATTTCAAGAAAATAAAGTCGGTTAGGATAAGCTACTGCAAGAGTGGTTGACTGTGTGTTGAAGCAGATTTTTTAACCCGCGGGCATGAGCAAGAAGCAAGAGGCATAGAGTCTGGCATTTGGGATAAATGAAGGCAAAGGAAGCACAATAAAGGTGATAACCAGGGAAAAGAAACCGCACATATGACTTAAAGAATTTAAATGGTTATTTTTAAATTATGAAGGTGTGGGAGAAAGGTGAGGAAAACTTGTTAAAGGGAATCAATTTGATAGTGGTGAATTTGTTGTGAGTGTGTCGTATTGTGTACATATTGTAGGTAAAGTTAATTGGTTTTTTAAAAGGTAAGACACACATCAAACATATTATTAATCTCAGAGGTGTGGACAAGGAGGGAGAGGTATATTATAATTTTCAATATTTACCTTGGATTCAAAGGGACACATTTATTATGTTACAAAGGAGCCATTTGAAAACTACAAACCTGCCCTGCTTGTGAAGAAGTAAAAAAAGTAGTCAAGCCAGGTGGAAAATCATGTTAATAACTAGATTATGTGTTTAACCAAAGTGCAGAAGACAGAAAATTCACATAATATTCAGGATGCAGGTATTAGAACTTGGAGATTAATATTTGTTTGAAAATAGAAGTAATGATTTTTCATTCATACACAAAAAAAGGGCTGGAGAGATAGTATAGCAGGTAGGGTGCTTGCTTTCATGTGCCCAACCGGGTTAGATAACCAATATCCCATATAGTCCCTAAGCACCACCTGAAGTGATTCCAGAGTTCAAAGCCAGGAGTTAGAAGAAAGAAAAAGAAAGCACAAATTTATGGCAACAAATTAGCAAGTTTATGTTAAATAGTGCATCTGTGAGCTGGGAGCTCAGAAAATGTGTTTGAGTAGCCTTTAAATAAGTTTCAGAGACACTGGTCATTGAAAGTAATAATTGTGGAGTGTTGGGCAGGGGAAGAGGCTTAGTATCAAGGCTTGGTGGATTCCAACATGCAATACTTGGGCAGAACCCCTGCTGTAGGAGAGGCTGGCATTCAACAGAGAAAAAGATGTTATGAGGCATAGAACTATCATTGACTGTTATGAGGCATAGAGTCAGCATTTACTGCCACTCCTTTTGCAAAAAAATGTAATTTTTAAGTTGAACATTAGCCTGTATGCAACTGTCGAAAGCAAACTAAATGAGGGTGACATTGAACACAGAGCCAGTTTCACTCTCCCTCCCCAAGTTGCTAGAAATAGCAGATAAGATAGAAGACAGGAGAGATGTCCTCTAATAGACAAAAAATGACAAATCCAGAATTATGATAATAATCATAAAATAATAACAATAAATAATAATACTAAATAATAATGATGTGATAAATCACTTCACTTGTATCACTTGTTTTCCCATTGTTCATCGATTTCCTTGAGTGGGTTCCAGTAACATCTCCATTCATTGGGAATGAGGTCCATTATTGTTACTGTTTTCGGCATATCGAATACACCACCAGTAGCTTGCCTGGCTCTGCCATGGCTCTAAGTTCATCTCAGGGGGACCCAGTCTTTTTCTATGTCAGACCATCAACCATCCAGGGCCCACAGGGCAGAGCCCTGGGTGTATAGACAAGCCTGTCTCCTGTCTGCCACCTGCCAATGCAGCTGGGCACCGCAGCCACATCAGCAACACCTCGAAGGGCACAATGTGATAAATAATGATAATAATAAATAATAATAAATAATGAAAATAATAAGCCCAGAATTAGGTTTAAAAAACTAGAAAAACAATGGGGTAATAAACTATTGAAGGAAAAATTAAGAGTGAAATAGCAAGTTTATGTTAAATAGTGCATCTGTGAGCTAGGAGTTCAGAAAATGTGTTTGAGTAGCCTTTAAATAAGTTGCAGGGACACTGGTAATTGAAAGTAATAATTGTGGAGTGTTGAGCAGAGGAAGAGGCTTAGTATCAAGTCTTGGTGGATTCCAACATGCAATACCTGTGCAACACACAATCTGCTCTTCTTCTAAAGAGAGAGGATGGGTTGGTGGCCGGCCTGTGCCAGCCCAGGTTCGATCCCTGGCATCCCATATGGTCTCCCGAGCACTGCCAGGAGTAATTCCTGAGTGCAGAGCCACGAGAAACCCCTGAGCATTGCCGGGTGTGACCCAAAAAAAGCAAAAAGAGAGAGAGAGAGAGAGAGAGAGAGAGAGAGGATGAACTTGCCACACAGACTGGGAATGGAGGGTTACTAAGCGACATTCCTTGGTGGCACCAGTCCTGAACATGGTGAACCAACTTCTTCCTCTGCATTAGGAAAAGTCTCATCTGTAGCAGCATAATCACTGACTGTATACACAGCACCCTGGACAGTCAGGATCAACAGGACTGGAGTCTGAGTCTAATGTATGTGCCAGGGCTCTAGCTCAGCACTTAAGCACCTACCTTGCACAGGTCAGGCCCTGAGTTCCATCCCCAACAGAAAGAACAGAGAACACAAGCAAGCAAACCACTTTGTATAGGGCAGATATCTCAAAGACAGAAATGTGCAGGAGGCCCAGGTTTAATTCCCAGAAAACGGTGTGATTCCCTGAGCAATGAAGGGAGTTTTCATCCTTCAGCACAGCCAGGTTTGGCACCCCAGGATTTTAAGGACCAATTTGTTTTGAGTACTCTCTGCTGCAGTCACTGCTTCATTTCCCACCAGGGCAGCACCGAGGCCTCTTCCCAATGTCTGTGGCTCTCAGTCTTAGCTGTTAATTACATATTAGTTACATGGGTCACATGCAGGTGTGCACAGGATTATGGGAGTCTGCAAAGAATTATGGGAAATTTGCTACTTGTTTGGGGGTCATACACAGCAGCACCCAGGAGCTACTTCCATCACAGTGCCAGGGCATAGAGCGTTCACTCTAAGAAGTGTTCATAGAGGGATTGACCCAGGTACTGAGTGCAGAGATCCCAAATACACATTCCTTGGTGGCACCGGTCCTGAACATGGTGAACCAACTTCTTCCTCTGCATTAGGAAAAGTCTAATCTGTAGCAGAATGCACTCCAGAACTCTTAAGTATCTCCCCTAGTGCCGTGAGATATTTCAATACAAATATGAAGCAACTTGAGATCACAAACAATTTAGAAATGAAGTGGTTGAGGGTCCTGCAGGTCAAATGTGGTCCTAGCTAGAGTAAAATTAGGGCTCGAAATGTGCATATTAGAGGGCAAAAACTAAGACAAGGGGATCCTAAAATATACATCCAGAACTGACTCTGAGGAAGTGATGGTATCAGGCTCTAAGATTCTCTCATGAGCGGTCATCTGCTAAGAAGTTATCCTCCCCATGTTTCCATCTAAGAGCACTTTCTCCTTCTCTCCTTTTATTTGGACATGATTTGAACATTTCAGGCTGAGTTTACCTTAACCAGGTCTAAACAGAGTGGTCTTGAGCTAGAGAGACAGTAAATTGGTAAGGCACTTCCCTTATGCGCAGCACTTCTGTTAGAGCCCCAGCATGCCATATTGTTCCCTGAGCACTGCAGGAATAACCCCTGAATGCAGAGCCAGGAGTAAGCCCTGTGCACCCCTGGGTGTGGTCCTAAAGTAAAAAATAAATCAAGAAAAGAAAGGGATTTTTCTCTTCTAGCTATGGCAAAATGCACACATGTAAAAATTATCATACTGATTTCTTGGAAGTGATATTCAGTGGTACATCTGTTTTATTGGACAACTATCGCTATCTCTCACCTAAATCCTTTCCATTTGAAAAACTGAAATTCTGTCCCTCATGAAACACTGCCTCCCCACTACTTTTACCTCCATCTCCTAGGTCCTGGCAAAAACTTACACAAGTGTAATCAATGCAGCCTTCTCTTTAATTTCATTGAGTATAATGTCCTTAGTATTTGTCCATATTGTAACATGTGTCAGAATCTTCTTCCTCTTTTAATGCTGGAAAATAATTTTTGTATGTATACACTGTTAAAAAAATGCAGGTAGATCAAATTGACTCACTTGTTTTAAATCTTATGTTGTCCATTAGGACTTAAACTAACTTACTATTTAATTTAAGCATTTCAAATAAATATAATCTTCAACCAGGCTAGCTGAAATACTTAGTCAGCACTAGTGAGGTAATCCACCCAAGCATACTCTTTTTTAAAAAAAAAACTTTTTATTTTTATCTTCATTTATTCATTCATTCATTCATTCATTCATTCATTCATCTATTTTCTTATTTATTTATTTATTTATTCATTCATCTATTTATTTATTTATTCATTCATTTATTTGCTTTTTGGGTCACACCCAGCAATGCTCAGGGGTTACTCCTGGCTCTGCACTCAGGAATCACTCCTGGCGGTGCTCAGGGAACCTTATGGGATGTAGGGGATTGAATCCATGTTGGTCGAGGAAAACATCTTACCCACTGTACTATCACTTCATCCCTAAAAAAAATTTATTATACCACCGTGAGATAAGCAATTCCAAAGCTGTTCATGATTAGGTTTCAGTCATATAGTGTTCCAGCACCTACCCCTCTACCAGTGCACATTTACCACCAACAATGTCTCCCGATTCCCTTCCGCCCTCCACCTACCACTATGGCAGGCACTTAGCATATCTCTCTCTGTCTCTCTCTCTCCAGAAAAGTGACTATCCTTAAATAAAAGCCTTCCTTTTCCTCTGCTCCCTCCTGTCTGTATAACCTCACAATTTAAACACCTCCTTGGAGTTCCCTTCTATTTGGTAGACAGAATGCTGCCTGATTCATGAATTATTTAATAACATTAGACCCTTACTCAGATGAATTTACTCAGCTAAATTTTGTTCTTATACAATATTTAGAAAGTGCTCTGTATTTATATGTATTTTAAATCAGGACCCCAACTTACATGTGCTTGGCAGAATAGCACACACAGCAGAGAAGTCTGGAGTTGGCAAATTTCACAAAACCCTGAAGAAAAGCAAAAAGAAGCCTAAGACTGGCAGTGACTAGGAGATCCTGGCAGCTTCTAGGTCCACTTCACTTTCACTGTTTCACTCTCATAATTCATTCCCTATGTCAGCTTTGATGCCTCTTAGATTCAGGCATTTCTGTATGTATACAGGTGAACTTTTCCTATTTAGAAGACTAGGGGTGACACACATCTCTCCCCAAACTCAAAAGCCCCAACACTACTTTCTGGGTTCTGATCTGCACTGCTACTGGGCCTCAAACCATACAGAGTAGGGAACTTAGCTTCATGATGGCTGTTCATCAGCTAATAACTTAACAGGAGTTTTGTGGAAGAATCAGCTCCATTGTTCATGGAAGGCTTTGAAGATGTCGGCAAGACATAAAGCACATATGTGAAGTGCCAAGTTAAGCCAATTAGGAATGTAGTTTCCATACAAATGACCTCAGTAATATGGAAAGAATGATGTCTTTTTTTATCTAAGACCTTTCTTGATTTCTAAATCACCCTGAACATACTCACTTTGAATGTTTTCCATGGAATGTCATCATCAACTTTTGCTGTTGTTTTGTTGAGAGCATTTTCTTATCCAAATAAAAAGTGTCACAATGAACAATAGCCAGGTGAAAAAACAAAACAAACCCACAGAATGATTTGGTATTTTTTGGGTACTTATGAAGCTAATCAAGTCCAATATGTTCATGCTAATAGATATGGTGAGGGAAATTGGACCAAACTGAAAGTGAAATGAATTAGATCCTACTAATTTTATGTATGTTATTCTTTCCCAATGACTCCAAATCCAGAATTGGGGGAACCACCTTGCAACACTGTTCCTTCACACAGTCAAATGTGTCTTCCCACATACTGACTCCTGCATGAGGAGTGAAAACAGCTCTGCTACTTGTATAGCAATAGCACCTCCCACTCAGTTCACATCACAACATCTCAGCTCTCAGCATCTTCTCTTGATTAATTCTTTGGTTATTTCCAGTAGTTAATAAAGGAGCTCATAACCACAGAACTACAAAGCTAGATAAATATTATTTTTCTTTTTACATTGCTTCGACATAATCCATGAAAGACCAAAAAACATATTTGCTATATTTAATTCAAAAGCAAATATAATTTAAAGAAGCTCCTTCCCCAAATTATAGTTCTACTGTGGAGTGTTCAAAGACTTCATCTGTATGGTTTTGATTACTTTAGAGTAACCTTAATGGCCCATGCCATGTAGCAATTTATAATATTTTTAGCTAAATGTTGAGCCATCAGCAAAAAGACAGATGAGCCAGAGGAATGATCTAATGGCTGCCCAGCACCAATGTCTCCTTGAGGATCTTCTAGGTTCTATGGTCAGCAAGTATTCAGTAACTCTTGGGACCTTAAGTGAACAAACAAATCAGTTTATCTTGGGGCTAGTGGGGAGGGTGTTTGTCTTGCATGCAGCTAACACTGGTTCAATCCCGGCATCCCATATGGTCCCTGGAGCACCACCAGGAGTAATTCCTGAGTGCAGAACTCCTGGGGTGTATGACTCCTTTATGGGTCAGAACTCAGCAGCAGAACTCCTATCGAGTGTGTGACTCCTTTATGCTCAACACCTGAGCATTGCCAGGTATGACCCATAAAGCCAAAAAAAAATCAGTTTATCTCTAGCACAGAATGCAAATGGAATTTCTAGAAATGCATACACTTCTGGTAACTGATGTGGAGAAAAATATGAGAAAAGATTATGTATGGAGACTTGAGAAATATATTACTGGGGAAATTGTATTCTAATGACACTCATATGTGATATTTTCAGTATATAACCTTTGTAAGTACTTATATAAAGTTATATATATTAAGTATATTGAGAGCCTCATGCAAGTCCTGTTTGTCAGAATCTTCTTTTTTCATGGTGACTTACTGAGAGCCGAGCCAGACGCTAAGTGCATTCACCACTGACTTTCTCCGAAGGCACCTTCTGGGTCACCTCAGGGTAAAAGAGACTGTGTGGGAATAGAACTGTGTGGCTAACTTCAGAAAATAAAATGTGAGCAGTACTGACAGATTTTACTCATGAGCTAAAGAATTAAAAGCTGTTAAGCTTCCCTAACCATTATCTTTTGGTTGCATCTATGGAGACCATATGGTGTCAGAACATTGAGTTTCATGAAATTGAAATTCTTTATTTCCAGAATTGTATCTGGTTCTATACGTGGATTTATAAGTGGGTTATGCCTTAACAAGAGTTATGAAAGAATCAGCTCCATTATTCATGGATGGCTTTGAAGATGCAGGCAAGACCAAAAGCACATATGTGAAGTTCCAATGCCTACTGAGCCACCTAAATTTTAGGGTTTATACATTAATGCAGTGTTAATTGCACCTACCCCTGTTAATAAATGCCTACCACATACCCTAAATTAATATATATCAACTAATAGAAATTACTTCTGGTCACTTTTTTGTTATTTGCTTGCATTGATTTTTTTTTGGAGTTAAATTCACAACTGCTATTTATTGTATATAAATGCAATACATATATAGGCTAACTCCCTTCTCATTGCTTAATGGTAGCCCCTGGCAGTTCTAGTGGATCTTGTGATATTAGAAATTAAAACTGGGCAATCCACAAGCAAAGTGTGCTTTCCAGGCCTTTGAAATATCTCCCTGGCCCACAAAGAAAAATTTTAGTTAATTATATTGAGTCTTGTTGGAGCTCTATTAAAATCATTCATAATTTTCAGAATAAAGCACTAATTATTTAGCACAAATGCAGTGTATTTCTTTATTTCCACTCTGCCACTTCTTTGTGGAATTGAGCAACATCTATATGATACATGCCATTGAACAGAAGAAAATTTATCAATATAGAGAAGAAACATTCTTAGAATGTTCTTGACTACAGGAAATGAAGCAACTGGTATATAAAAGTTCCCACTCTAAGAAAACTGGACATCTATGAAAGAAATGGTGACATGGGTTCTAATTAATATAAACCATGAAAAGAGGAGGCAAGGCATCCTAATGTCTGTTTGCATTTTAGTTTGGAGTTAGACAAAGATTGAAATATCCCTTAGCTCATTAATAGCTTTATTCTCTGTAAAATTTGGGTACTAGTAGTAATAAGACCTAACTCACGGTCTTAGGGTCTATAGAGGGTGCAAATGAGATAAAGTGTCAGGTAAAGCACTTAAAATGATGTTTGCATTCCATAGCACTCAATAAACAGCAGTTACCATTATTTTATTTAATGAGTTATTAGCGTTCTGATTCCTAACAACTCCATACCTTTGGGGTGGGGAGAAACACATGGAGCGGAACTCTGAGATCACTCCTGGGGGGGACACAAGGAATTAAGCGGCACTGGGCACTGAAACCAGGCCAGCCACATGCAAGGCAAGTGCCCCTTCTGCTTTCTTCTTCCAGCCCCTGCGACCTTTTGGGTTTGGGCCATAAGGATATGAAGCAGGTCTGGTGGTGCCTGGAGACCCTCTGTGGTGTCAGGGAGTGAACCCACCTTGCAGTACCAAGCTGGCACCCGACCAGCTGCCCTCTCAGGCCTTTCCGGGTACTTGCTGATGCCAGAGAGCTTGTAGATGTCTTCATCTGAGGCTTTATTTGGGGCCACATCAGCTGTCTCCACGCTTATTAGACACAGGTACACCCGGCAGAGCAGAAACCAGCTTTCCCCGTTGAACGCCCTGCACTCCATGGACCACGAGAGCAACCGGACCTGAGTCCACCATCCCGATGGAGCCTCAGAGGAGGCCAGAGAAACTCCCACACCTTGCTGGCAGCGATCTGTGTCACAATCCACACTCTGCAGCTGGTAAGATCTCCCCCAGCATATTAATCCACTCTCCAGCCCACAGATTAATCCAGTCTCCAGCCCAGCTTGTCAGAAACCCAGCCTACAAGGACCCGCCCTGCAGAGACCCGCCCTTCAGAGGAGAGTATTTCAAACCCAGGAATGCTTGAGCCTCCAGACACAGGTACACCCGGCAGAGCAGAAACCAGCTTTCCCCGTTGAACCCCCTGCACTCCATGGACCACGAGAGCAACTTCGGACCTGAGTCCACCATCCCGATGGAGCCTCAGAGGAGGCCAGAGAAACCTCCCACACCTTGCTGGCAGCGATCTGTGTCACAATCCACACTCTGCAGCTGGTAAGATCTCCCCCCCAGCATATTAATCCACTCTCCAGCCCACAGATTAATCCAGTCTCCAGCCCAGCTTGTCAGAAACCCAGCCTACAAGGACCCGCCCTGCAGAGACCCGCCCTTCAGAGGGGAGAGTATTTCAAACCCAGGAATGCTTGAGCCTCAGACACAGGTACACCCGGCAGGCAGAAACCAGCTTTCCCGTTGCGCGCGGCCGCTCTGGCCGCCTAACCCTCCAAACTACCACAAATATTCTACCCCACCCCTCTGAGAGAGCCCCACAAAGCAATGAGAATATAGTGCCCGCATGGCAGAGCCTGGCAAGCTGTCCGATGCGTGTTCGATATGCCAAACCCAGTAACAAAAATGTTTATTTTCCTGACCCCGAAAGAGCCCTTAATACGGCAGCAGTAAGAAAGGCAAACAAGCAGTGCCTGATAAAATTTCCACGGCTGTCCTAGGCTGCCAAAGCGAAGAAGGACTAAAATGACTGTCTGTACTTTCAATGCACGTACACTGGCAACGGAAGCATATATTGAGGATCTGATGCTGCAAGCAAGAAAGATCAAGTGCGACATCATTGGTCTGACTGAGAGCGAGGCGTCAGTCGCATCATGCTGTATTTGACACCGGAGAAGAATTGTTCCTTGGAACATGTGATGAAAAAGAGGCGTCGGTGGCATTGGTGTCCTTGTCAACACGAACATGGCTGTCAACATTGATTCATTTGAATGCCTAACAAACCGAATAGGACGATTACACTTGAGGAGATGTGGCCCTGCCAGCAATTTCTATCTTCATTGTCTATGCACCAACATCCACATACAAAGAAGATGAAATTGAGAAATTCTACATGGAATTGGAGGAGTTCTATAAAAAAGATCACACCTTCTACAAGATCATAGTCGGTGATTTTAATGCCAAGATAGGACCGAGAAGATCGGCTGAAGAACTCCACATCGGGACCCATGGCCTAGAATGGAGCGAACAGGGTGAGAGACTATCTGAGTTCATCATGTCCACCAAGACTATTCATGGGAACTCCACAGTTTCAGAAGGCTGAAGCGAAGCGTTGGACATGGGAATCTCCTGGTGGACAGTTCCACAATGAAATCGACCACATCATCTTCAATCGACGGTTTTGTCTGACCGATGTTGCTGTCGTCCCCAAATTCCAGACAGGATCGGACCACCGTCTCCTTCGTGCAAAAATTCTACTTCCCCAGCGGGGAGAAAAGGCTGCAAAGTTTAAGAAGAGAACTCCCAGAGCGACCACCAACTGGGAACTCTTTGGCACCATTGCGGCAACATGGGAAGATACCATCATTGATGACATCGATGAAGAATACAACCGACTGGTTCAGCACCTCCATGATTGTGCGAAGAATGCCGAGAGAGAAAAACACAAAAGGGCGCTTGTCTTCAGAAACTCTCGAGCTCATTCACCAGCGTGGCAAGGCGCGAGCCTCAGGGAGACCAAATGCTAACGTCCAAGCTTGCTAAACAGTGCAGAGAAGCGATAAAAGCAGACCTCAAAGACAGAAGAGCAGAAATACTGGAAGATGCAGCAGAAGCCGGGAAAAGTATTCGCACTGCCCGCCTGTCCTTCGCCAACTATAAGACCAAGATGACTGCCCTCCGGCGCCCTGATGGATCTATCACATCTTCCAGAAAGGCAATGGAGAAGATTATCCAGGACTTCTACTCAAATCTTTTTGATAGCCACATCCACCTGCCCACATACCAAATTCCACAGGATGGATACGTCATTCCCAACGTTCTCCCTTCTGAAATAAGACATGCCATCTCATCGGTAAAGAAGGGAACAGCACCAGGCCCAGACAAAGTCAGACCCGAACATCTGAAGAATCTGCCATCGGTGCTCATCAATACACTAGCTCGGCTCTTCACACGCTACCTGTCCGAATGCAAGGTGCCCTCCCAATGGAAAACCAGCAGGACAGTTCTACTGTTCAAGAAGGGGAGACATTCATGACATCGGCAACTATCGCCCCATCTGCCTGTTGTCTGTCATCTACAAGCTGTTTACCCGAGTCATCCTGAACAGGATTAGCAGAACACTAGATGAAGGTCAACCATGCGAGCAAGCAGGTTTCCGGAAAGGATTCAGCACAATCGACCATATCCACACAGTAACCAAGCTCATTGAGGTTTGTAGGGAGTACAAGATGCCGCTCTGTCTCACGTTCATTGATTTACAGAAAGCCTTTGATTCTGTGGAAACTGAAGCAGTCATCGAAGCCCCTAGTCAAACAGGGTGTTCAAACCCAATACATCAAGATCCTTCGTGAGCTGTATTACGGATTCACCACCAGGATCTCACCATTCTACAAAGAAGTGATCATTGATGTCAAAAGAGGGGTTCGACAGGGTGATACCATCTCACCAAAACTCTTCAGTGCCACCCTCGAGAACATCATGAGACAATTAGAATGGGAAGGAATGGGAGTGAAGATAGATGGTCGGCAACTACACCACCTCCGCTCCGCTGATGACATCGTTCTAATAACACCAAACATTAGCCAAGCGGCACAAATGCTGGCTGACTTTGACCGAGAATGTGGAAAGGTAGGTCTACAGCTGAATCTGAAGAAAACTATGTTCATGAGAAATGAACTAGTTCCAGAGGCCCCATTCTCTCTCAATGGAACAAACATCTCTGAATGCAGCAGTTATGTGTACCTAGGTCGAGAAGTCAACATGATGAATGACCTAAAACCTGAGCTGCGCCAGGAGGAAGAGAGCGGCATGGAATGCCTTCAAAGGCATCGAAGAAATAGCTAAAAGGACAAAGAACCTCCGGCTCCGGGCACATCTCTTCGACTCCACCGTTCTCCCTGCATTAACATACGCCTCAGAGACCTGGGCCCTACGAAAGCAGGATGAGAATGCTATTCGGGTCTCCCAGAGAGGCATCGAAAGAGCTATGCTTGGAATATCCACGTCTCACTCAAGTGAGAGAAGGAATCCGGAGTTCTGACCTCCGTCGCTATTCCAGAATCAGGGGCGCTGTCTCGTTTGCCAAGGCATCGAAAATCAGATGGGCTGGACATGTAATGCGATTTGGAGACAACCGCTGGACTAGAGCCGTTACCGACTGGATCCCACGGGATGTCAAAAGATCACGTGGCCGCCCACCTACAAGATGGTCAGACTTCCTTGTTAAGACCCTGAAGGAGCGGTTTGAGGCTCTTCATATTCCTGAATCAACCAGATGCCATTGGGCTACATTGGCACGTGATAGGGTCCAATGGAAATGTTACTGGCGCCCGCTCGAGCAAATCGATGAGTAACGGGATTCAAGTGATCAAGTGATCAAGTGAATGAGTTATTATTGTCTTCTAAAAGGCAAAAAAAAAGTATATCATCAGGAAGGTCAACAAAGGCCAGCTGACAAAACAGGCTGTGAGCTGAGCCAGCTGGGGAGGGAAGGCCCTCACAGCTTTCCCCTGTGAAGGAACATAAGCTGAGCAGAGTATCCCAGATGTGATATGGTTGCCAGTGCAAGGCCAGGTTATGAGATAAATTAGTGAGACCAGCTGACCACAGCAATGGCTTGGAGCTGATTAGGAGGAGAAGGGGAGTAGGTTAGGAGTACTGTGGAATCACTTTGAAAACAACAAAGCCATGAGTGAATAAACTTTCTGCTATCATTGGTAATATTTTAATATATTTTGCCCAAGAATAAGAAAGATTTCAATTTGTCATGTAATAATGAGGAGCTACTGTAGAATTTGGAGTAGCAGATAGAGTTTACAGCAAAGGACAAGTTCTGTGGATAAAGGTAGGACAACACAAGTAAATTAGTTTTAAAATATAATTAAACCCAACACTGACGTGATGGAGGCTTTGAAGTTGACAGCGGCATTGAGAATGAAGTTGTAGAGACCACAGAGACAGAGACAGAGAGAGAAAGAGAGGAAAAGTGGGTACCTGCTGTTGAGGCAGCCTGGGGGTGGGCGGGAGGGGGTGGGTACATTGGTGATGGGAATGGGGCACTGGTGGAGGGATGGGTGCTGGAATACTGTATTACCAAGAACCAATTATGAACACCTTTGTAATTGTATGTCTCATGGTGGTATAATAAAAAAATTATAAAAGAAGTTATTCAGTGCGCATAAAAATAAACAAAGTTCTTTGCCAGGGAGGTGAGTTTCTGATACATACAGCCTGTCCTAAATCAAAATATGAAAAGCCATTTCTCTCCCTCGCACAGAAACATACATACATACACAAACTTTGCACATGTCTATCACACCCCCTAAAGTTCCTCATTTCTTCTCTTTTGTAACAACCCCCTCTCTAAACTCCCACTCAAATGCTCACCTTCAACGGAGTTGGGGATTTATCTGCCTGTAGGCGGTCATCCTACAGTCTTCTAGACATTTCTTCTCAATCTAGACTCTTAGACAATAGGAAAAGTGGAAAAAATAGTCAAAACTGACCCTTCTGCAATCTTCCCCTCAGGCCTGCTCTCTGCTTGCTAACAGTGACTCAATCTAATAAAAGTAATTCTGTTAATGCATTAATGATCCTGGCAGGTTCATGCATTTTCTCTCTAATGTAACTTATTTGCATGCTAATTAGATAGCAAGAGATGACCTGGAGTCTTTGTTATACCTCTCATAACCTTGATGGTTTTATTCTTCTCTCTCACATACTCTCAGTTCCTTCATCTGTTAGGGAAACTATATTATGTCCAAGATCTATTCACATCTAAAATAGGATAATTTCTATTATCCACTAGGGCAGAATTGTAGAATTTGCCTTTTTTAAGTTATTTGAAGAAGCTGTTGAGGGTAGAGCTGAAATATTTATCTCATTCAAAGCTACCTGTGCAGTCACATAAAGGCTCCAAAACATCAGAAAACATTACATTGAAACTTTAACCTGACACAAATTATTAGTACAAATCATCTATTCTAACAAGATATTTGAGAGAAAATAAAGCTTGTTCATTTTCTATCTATGACCCAGAAGCCAACCAACTCTGTCAAACAGGAAGGCATGTAACCCTTCAAAGAGTCGTTAACCTTTTTGGAATTTTCTGTCCCAAATATTGTTTAAATTGCTAGCTCTTATCAAGACATTATGTATTTATTTCAAAGTAAATATTGATGAGGTCACTAAATATGCTGTGATATATTCACAAGTATGTTTGTCTCCATTACAAAATGCAGAAAAAATGATTGACCAAAGCCATATAAAAATATGTAGGAATGTAGGAAATATAATGCTAAATAAAATGAATATGAAGTTCAGAACTAAGAAAAATAAATGCAGTTAGTTGAAAAAAACACACATATCATTAGAAAGAAATAGGAAATAATAAATTCAAAATTGAAGATCGTAGTTGCTTCTTGTTTTACTCAAAATCTTAAGAGCACAGTGATCATTTATCATTTTCCCAACATTTTTTAAATCTTAACCACAGGGTTTTAAAAAAATTATCCATTATCAGGAAAATTTAGACTGCTGAAAGTTTCAGCATTGATGTGTCATATTTTATATCTTTTTTTGTGGTGTCAGGAATCAAATACAAGCCATCACACATGCAAGGCAATGGATCTACCATTAAAATTCACTCCTGGATTCCATGAATACACTTGAAATTAAAATTTTTCTGCAAAGTTGATTGTGAACTGTTTTCTCTTGTTCTTTCACTGAAGAAACGTATTCTAACTGATTTTAATTTATGTATTTTTTAAGTTTATTATGGTTTTTGGACCACACCTAGTTGTTCTCAGGGCTTACTCTGTCTCTTCATTCAGGGATCACTCCTGGATGGTTTCGGAGAAGAATATGGTGCCGGGATTAAACTTGAGTTGGCCATGGCAAAATATTAGTTTTACTCAGTGTGCTATCTCTCTGACCCTCCTAATTATTTTTTTTTGCTTTTTTGGGTCACATCTGGCAATGCTCAGGGGTTCCTCCTGGCTCTGCACTCAGGAATCACTCCTGGTGGTGCTCAGGGGACCATATGGGATGCCGGGGATCGAACCCTGCCCAAACGTGTGCAAGGCAAACGCCCTACCCGCTGGACTATATTGCTCTGCCCCTCCTAATTAATTTTTAAATGCTGAATTAATCATGGAACCTTGAGGGGAAAATTACTGATCATTATGTATATTATTATTATTATTATGCATTTATTTCTAAATTGAATTTGCTAATTTTTAGTTGGGAGGGCAGGTTCTAGCCCTGGCCCGCCACCCCAGCAGAGCTTCACAACAAACCAGACGACCCTCCACTCCATGAGGACCTCCATTTTCCACATCTGGACTTCCCCCTCGTCACAACTCCACCCAGCAGACCAGCCTATCCTATCCACAGCCCAGCTCATTGAGATCCACCCTGCTGCAGTCTTTTTAAATCCGGCCCAGGTATGCTGATCCAGAGACAGACATGGGGCAGAGCTGCTACTGGCTCTCACTGTGCCCAGCTGCTCATGAGGCGCCTGGGAGGGAGGGCAGGTTCTAGCCCTGGCCCGCCACCCCAGCAGAGCCTCACAACAAGCCAGACGACCCCTCACTCCATGAGGACATCCATTTTCCACATCTGGACTTCCCCCTCGTCACAACTCCACCCAGCAGAGCAGCCTATCACAGCCCGGCTAGCCCAGCCGCAAGTGGCCACGTGGTTCATCAATAAATGCTGGATTTTGAGATGACTACAAGAGTATGCTACCTGCACGGCAGAGCCTGGCAAGCTACCCGTGTCATATTTGATATGCCAAATACCAGTAACAATTATAGACCTCATTCCCATGACCTGATGGAATGGTTTTGAGGCTCTTTATGTTCCTGGAGCAAGCAGGTACCCTTGCGCTCTACTTGCATGAGACAGGTCATATGGGGATGTTACTGGTGCCCGCTCGAGCAAATTGGCGATGAACGGGAAGACAGTGATACAGTGATACAGTGAATTTTTAGTTAAGCATATTGCAGTCCTTGTTCATGGAACATCCATGAGTTTGTTGTCTTCTTACAATATTCTTGTCTGGTTTAGAATCAGACTTATTCTGACCTTAAGTTTTCAGACAGCTTGTATGAATGTTTCTATTTTTTCCATAACTGTTTTGTATCATTTACTCAGAAAGTCTAATATTTAAATTTCTCTTTGAGAGAAGATTTATATTTAATTAAATTTAATTTTACGCATTTCAGTTTATTATTTTGCATTTGTTTTGACAATTTTATACTTTCAAGACATGTTTTTATCATTCAAATTGTTAAATTGTGATTATATAAATATGCTCAAATTTGCCTTATTATTTTCTTAAAAAATCTTTTGTCAACAGAAGTGACAGGGGGTTTGTTGGGGGCAGAAGGGAAACTGGGGACACTGATGGTGGGTGTTGGACTCTAAGTACCTAGTATTGGGGCCTGGAACTTTGCCGCCATAAGGCCCTGGGGACTGGCCCAGAGGAGGGCCCTGTTCTCAAGGCAGTGGAGCTTCCAGATGCTCAAGAGCTTGTACCCGTATGAAAGACATGTGGGTCTAACCAATGGGAGACTGGCAGGCAAATGATTCACATCTAAGGTGAGGCAGGATGTGCCTGATCTTCTAACCTCTGACCACAGTAATATGTAAATCAATTACTCCTTGCAAATGTTACTTTGCAAATGCTAAATATGTGATTGTTATCTGTTGCAAAGGACCAGCAGCTTGTAAATGCCATGTGATTTGTGCTTGTACCCCTCAACCCCAAAATCATCACTGGGTGTGACCCAAAAAAAAAAAAAAATTGTATAAAAGGCTTAAACTGTGCTCAGTAAAATGAGAACTACTATCCAGAACTCCCGCTGCCTTAATGTCTTTCTTTCCTTTGCAGTGGCAAGGCAGAATTTCTCTTAAGTCCATCCCTCTCCTTTTTCATAGGGATAAAGTCTGGCAAGATCTAGGTCTTCCTCATTTGTGCTGGGGGCTGTTGGCCAGGGCCCCAGATAGTGGGAAAATGTATATTGCTGAAATGATGGGTACTGGACCATTGCATGATGAAACTCAATTATCAAAAACTTTGTAACTGTATCTCATGGTGATTCAATTTAAAAGTCAATTAATTACAAAATATATTTTGTATATATAAATGTCCTCTTATCATGATATTCATCATTTTTAGCTTTTGTCATCCTTTTAAGTCTATTAGAGAAATGTCCATTAATCAGTTATTTAGAAAGCTTTCAATGTTTTATTTTATTATACAGTTTTTCTTTTCTAATATAAGCATCTAGACCTGTAAATTTCCATGGAAAACAATTTTTCTACACCCTTCAAATTTTAATATATGCTGTTTTTCTTTATCATTCGGTTTAAAATATTTTCCTCAGGAATTCTTTTTTTTACCCATGAGTTACCAAGAGCTATGTTTTGTTTTCTAACTAACTTGACTTTTCACAGCTCTCTTGTCATTTAATGTTTCTATTTTAATTCCTCCAAACTCTATGAAAGTACTCTGCATCATACAATACTTTATAAAGGCTTGATTTATGGATCAAAAAATGGGATATCCTAATGAATACTCCATGCCCACAGGAAAAGAATTCCTTGCTGGTTGGGTATAGTTCTATACATGTTAGTTACATAAAGTTTAATGAAAGCATTGTTCAAGTCTTCTGTACTGTTCTGTACAACTGTTCTGTATAGCTGTTCTATAAGCTATAGAAAATGTCAATGCAATTATGCATTTATCTGGTTTTACTTTAATTAGTAAATATTTATTATTTTAATACTTTAATTATTTTTATCTTCATCAATTTTTTAATCATTACAAATTACTTCTGGTAATATGTCTTGTCCTAAACCTCACCTTTTCTGATGGGCACTCAAGCCTTCCTTTAATTATTTAATACAATGGGTTACATGTGAAATGTCTCATGTAAGCAGTATATAATTTGATCTGTAGTTACACATTTTGGGGACAAATTTATCTTATAAACCCTACAACTTTAAGAAAAATTATAAATTAATCATAAAATACCTGCAAAGAGGGTGGTATTAATAGTACAGCAAGTAGGCCATGGCCTTGCATGCAACAGACCCAAGTTTGATCCCTGGCACCCACCCGTATGGTCTCCAGAACACCATCAAGAGTAAACCCTAAATGCAGAACCAGAGTAAACCCTAAGTATAGCTGGGTGTAGCTAAATAAAACAAAACAAAAAATATTTGGCAAAAATAATATTTAAAAAATTAAGTATTTAATTGAGACTAGATGTATCAAATGGAAACATTTAGCTGCCTCTGTATAAAAATTCAGTCAGTAGCCTAGCTAGACAGATGATCATTTAATATAGATATGGAGATCATTTGATGACTTTCTGAATGAGGTGGCTTCTCTAAAGGAATTTCAGAATTGTTATTATATGGATTGCAAAGTTATCTTAAGAAATTGAGCTATGTCTTAGGGTGAACTGACCACTCATTTGTTAATTCTGTTTTAACTCTCCCTTATACACTACTGCCAAACTCACAGGCAATTATTTCAAATATATAACAGAGGTGAAGGTCATGAGCTGTGCGGAGAAGAGTAATTTATTCCTTCTCAGTGACTAGATTAGATGACTTTAGTTCTCATCCTCCCAATCTTTCTGCCAACCCTCAAAAGAATTTAAAGTGATGTTCCCACAAGCTATGAGGAAGTTCAAATGTCATCCATATACTTTGTAGAAATTCCAAGACCTACAGTAGAAATGGTGGTGAGATAATCCCAAGCAAAGAAACAATTAAAAGAATAAACATAAATATCTACACCTTTCTCTACTTTGACTCAACTAATAGGAAACTGAAGGTCCAAAAATGTTGGAAATGAGATCGCTGGGAAAAGTTTCTAAAATAAATATCACTGAGTTTCTATTATTTGAACAGGGTATAAAATATAAATCTTCCACAGATAGGTTTAGGGTCATAGTGGAGGTTTCATGAGAAAATAGTCTGTTCTAAGTAGCAGTAGTTGATATAAAAGTTCACAATCTCTACCCAAAGATTGCATACTCCTACAGGCCCCTCACCTCAATCAAGTCTTTGACTTATTATACTGATGCTTCCTAAAATAGAAATGTCTAGGCTGACAGTTTCTCAACACATCAATTCTGCTAATTATTTGACCTAAAATCAGAACTTCTAGGGTGATACAAATGAAAACATCTCTCACAGTGTTTTTTTAATCAGTTAGTATGAGGTCAAGTAGCCATATTCAATGTTTCTTTAAAGAGGTAGATAGGAACCCTTGTCCTGTGTTCCTTGGTTGCTAAAACTGGAAACCCAGCCTCAGAAAGACTTAGCTAAGGCATCTTTTGCATGCTGAACTAAGACTTATTCTAGTATGGGAGGTTCAAGAGATGGTATAAAGACCACAAAGTCAGAAAAAATATCAAACTTCTAATTTTGGGCGGGTGGGGAGTTTAGTGGTCATATCCAGAGGTGCTCAGGGCTTACTCTCGGCTTTACACTCAGCAATCACTCCTGGTGGGGCTCAGGGCTCATTTGGGATGCTAGGGATCTAGTTGTGGCATATGTCTTACATACTTTACCCTGAATTCACTCCTGAATTCACTCTGAATCACTCAGATATCATTGAAAAAATATTTTTTTGCAAACCACATATCAGAGATTAACATCTTCATTTGCTTAATGTCTGGCCTTAGCACCAGTGTTTGCCCTTACCACCAGTGTTCAGGTCACATGAAACTACCTCTCCTCTGTGAGGGAGGGAATTGGTGTTCTGGAGACTAGCATATCTCCAAATTCCTGGTTGTAACAGCATGGACGTGAGAAAATGCTACATCTGCCAACATGTCTGCTAGAATCTCTCAGATTCTGTGACTGCACTCAGCATCCAGACTTGAATAGCCACATGGGTCATTGATTCCTTGTAAAGGAACTCATTGGGGGCCAGAGAGATAGCCCAGCCGGCCCGGTTTCGATCCCCGGCATCCCGAGCACCACCAGGAGTAATTCCTGAGTGCAGAGCCAGGAGTAGCCCCTGAGCATCGCTGGGTGTGACCCAAAATGCAAAATAATAATAATAATAATAATAATAATAATAATAATAATAATGGAACTCATTGGCATCCTACCATCTTGCATGTCCCAAAAACCTTGTTTTCCGCTAAGATGGATTTCTAGAACTCAGCTTGTGGAATCAACTCACTCACTTTGCAAAGCTAGAGCAGTAGGGCAGAATTCTGTGGCTTGTTGTTAGAGAGGTTCATAAAGACAAACGTTTCTAGATTCCCAGAGGTATGGTAGGTGATTCAGTCTGCCATGCTTTGACTGCTAATATTGCAGATTTAACACCCAGTGCAGTGTTCAGTCTCAGATATCCAGGTGGGTCTTTACCTGTCTGGATGGAGTTCACTGAATCTTGGTGACTGGAGTGTCCCCATAGTTCTGAGACTCTCCCTAGTTGCTCATGTCATAGAGGCTCTGTGACTCTTTTTTGTTGTGGTTAGAGGGTTTTGGCTTCCCCCCTTCCCATAGCCATTAGAGTACACACCCTCAAAGATAAAAGTGTTGGGCGGGCCATAGCCCAGCAGGTAGGGCATTTGCCTTGCACGCGGCCAGCCTATGCTGGCCTGGGTTCGATCCCGGCATCCCATATGGTCCCCTGAGCACCGCTAGAGTAATTCCTGAGTGCAGAGCCAGGAGAAACCCCTGAGCATTGCTGGGTGTGACCCAAAAAAGCAACAAATAAAAACACAAACAAACAAACAAACGAATGAATGAATGAATAAATGAATAAATAAATGAATGAATAAATAAAAGTGTTTTAATTTATCAGATGTCTCTGGTTATATGTTGATGTGAACTATATGAGCTATATGAACAATCTATAAATATCAGATTTATAAATATCAGATTTATAGTTTTTCAATGGTTTTGTTTTTTTATTAAGTATTTTATTATACCACCATGAGATATACAATTACAAAGATGTTCATATTTGGGGTTTGGTCATACAGTGTTCCAGCACCCATCCCTCCACCAGTGCCCATCTCCCACCACCAACATCCGCGGTTTCCTCCCCCTGTCCCCAGCCTACCTCCATGATAGGCTCTTTATTTCTTTCCCTTTCTCTCTATCTCTTTCTCTTTTCCTTCCCTTCCAGACTCTGGATTACATTCATTAAAGGGTTGTCATGTGTATCTTTTTGCCTGTATTTAATGCTGAGTTCTAGGTTGGTATTAGTACTTTTGACAATTGTTAGCACACTGTTACATTTTCTGTCTTACCTAGCCTCTGACTTCACAGGTTTGTGATAATTTCCACTTTTGACAAGACCTCCTGATACATGTTTTACTTGTCCTTGAATATTGGTATCATAATATGTTCATATATATATATATTGCAAATAAATGCAGTCATTCTATATCTGTCTCTCTCCTTCTGACTAATTTCACTCAACATGATCTTCTCCATGACCATCCATTTATAGGCAAATTTCATAACTTCATTTTTCCTAACAGCTGCATAGTATTCCATTGTGTAGATATAACAATGGTTTTATTTTAAGGGATAAAATCTACAGTGCCATATTTTATGGGTATTTACCATTTTACTTTTGCACTCTAGTGCAAATTTCATGAAGACAAAATGATATGAGCCCATAACAATATGTATCATATAACAGCAGCTCAATTAACATGTCTAAATGGGATAAATAATATTTGATAATATCACTAACCTCATCTCAACTCACATAACTATAATAATACAGACTTTCTTGCAATGAGAGTAACTATTTACTTTCTTGAGAACTACAAAAAAATAATCATTCCATCTTTTTCACAGTCTAGCACCCCAAACTCCAAAATATCAGGAAATGAGGTGGAATAAATTGTTTATGAAGATAACATTCTAAAATTAACACATGAGTAATTAAATTACAGGTAAAAAAATCTTCCTGCACTGGCAGAAAAGTTTCCAGCTATTAATAGTTTTTAAATATATTTATATACCTAAAAGAACTTCCAACTGGCATTGTAGTTGGTCTTTCTTTAAAACACTGGAAAAGGGATGAGTTACAAGCATGTACTCTCAGTGCTACTGTCTGTAGGTAGGGCGTTTGCCTTGCATGCAGTGGGCCCATGCCGGCCCGGGTTCGATCCTGGGCATCCCATATGGTTCTCCCCCTCCCCCGCCCGAGCACTGCCAGGAGTAATTCCTGAGTGCAGAGCCAGGAGAAACCCCTGAGCATTGCCGGGTGTGACTCAAAAAAGAAAAAATAAATAAAGAGGAATCGAAAGAGCTATGCTTGGGCCGAGATCGGGCGGCGTTCAGGGGTGGTATTGGAACAGTGTGCTAACAATTGTCGAGGGGTACTAATGCCAACCTAGAACTGAGCATTAAATAGAGGCAAAAGATACACATGACAACCCTTTAATGTATGTTCTGTAATCCATAGTCTTGAGGGGAAGGAAAGAGAAAGAGAGAGAAAAGGAAAGAAATAAAGAACCTGCCATGGAGCAGAGCTGGGGGAGGGGCGGGAACCGGGAACATTGGTGGTGGGAGATGGGCACCGGTGGCGGGATGGGTGCTGGAACACTGTATGACCAAAACTCAAATATGAACTTTTTAATTGTATATCTTTGTAATTGTAAAAATAAAAAAATTTTTTTTAAATGGAAAAAAAAGAAAGAGCTATGCTTGGAATATCATGCCTCACTCAAGTTAGAGAAGGAATCCGGAGTTCTGACCTCCATCGACGATCCAGAGTCAGGGACGCTGTCTCATTTGTCAAGGCATCAAAAATCAGATGGGCTGGACATGTAATGCGATTTGGAGATGACCAGTGGACTAGAGCCATTACTGACTGGATCCCAAAGGGAGATCAAAATGTCAAGTGGCCTCCCACCTACAAGATGGTTAGACTTCTTCATCAAGACCCTGAATGAACGGTTTGAGGCTCCTCATATTCCTGAAGCAAGCAGATGCCATTGGGCTACACTAGCAAGTGATACAGTCAAATGGAAGCGTTACTGGCTCCCACTTGAGCAAATCTGAGAATAACAGGATGTCAAGTGATCAAGTGATATATATTAAAATAAAAGAGCTATTCATACTTATATATTTATACATGTGTGTGTCTGTGTATGTGTGTGTGTGTGTGCTTTTACACTGTGTTTTACAGTAAGGTTGCTGATAGGGTTTTAACATTTCACACACATGTTTGTTTTGATTTCTCAAATTGTGACAGTCCATTGTAAATTACTCTATTGCGTTCTGGTATTTTTTCAGTCTTGTGTTCTTTTTGGGTTTCAGTGAGTCAGTACCTCCAAAACTGATAACACTGAGAAGTAAACCATTTGACCCTTGGCTTAGAACATAAGATTAGATTTTAGTTACTTAATCTAGGGATGATTGACTTCTGTGCACTAGGAACTATAGCTCAGTACTAACATCTCCTTTCAGCAACCTAAATGTGTGCTTAGAGCACCTGCAAAAGCAAAGTTCATCAATGGTGATGATGATGTAGATGCCAGAAGCAAAAATTATGCTCCATATGCTGCCAATATCTTCATCAGAAATTACGATTGTTACAACATTTTGCAGTTTACAGTTGAGAACAGTTTGCATCTCAAAGGGGTAGGAATAGACAGAAACAAAAAGTGGTGATTCCATAATGATTTTAACACTTAAATCTACAAAAAAAAATTCATTCAACAATAAGAATAATGTTTGACTGGGCCTTATAAGTATCTCTCCTTTTTATACAGAAAACAATGAGAGACAGATACTTCGGCTCATCTGTAGCTGTGAGAACCTTGGAGCCTATATTTGCAGTCTGTTACTCCTCGTCCTCCCATTCTTAGATCATACATCTGACATGTTCCAAGGACTATTTCATCTTTTCCTTTCCGAAAATATTTGTTCATGGGTCTCATTTAAAATAACTCCTAGATAAAGAACCTTCCATGGAGGCAGGATGCGGGATCGGGGAGGGAAGTGGGGACATTGGTGGTGGGAAATGGGCATGGGTGGAGGGATGGGTGCTGGGACACTGTGTGACCGAAACTCAAACATGAACATCTTGTAATACTATATCTCACGGTGGAATAATAAAATATTTTTAAAAAATAAAATAAAATAACTCCTAATTCTAAAATTCAGGAAGAGTCATGTAATTCAAATACTAAGCCTTGAGTGGGTCTCTCAAGCTTATACTAGCAGTGAGAGAAAACTTCCACTGGCCTTGATTCCCCTCCAGCCCTCTACTATATAACCTTTTGTTGTATTTGATTCTTTGTATGTTTATTTTCAAGAAAACCATCCTTTGGCATATTTTTTTCTTTTTAAAAATGTGTATAGAATTTATATTAGTCTACAACATTTTATGTTTCTGGTGGAGCGTGTTGTATTTTGGCAGCAGTGTAAGCTCCTTTATTGATCACCACCAAAAGTGTTTGCATCGTAACCTCCTTTGAGGACAGGAATAATCAGATTTGAAAGCATAAATATTTTGTAAATGTTCAGGATTTGCTGCTGTCGCACAGTAGGGTGCCCAATTTCAGTCTTTTAAGCTGCTTTTAGAGCAACCTATGTGCCTACATTATTTAAAACCCCTGCAGGGAACCAACTAAAGGCAGCATCATTAGTGATTTATCTAATTAGAGCAGAGACTCAACAAATGCAGAAGCAGTTGGTGAGTTCCTAGAACGCAGAGCATTGATGAAAATGATGGGGGTATAAAAGGTTGGAGGAAAGAGATGTGATAAATAAAGGATACAAATCCCTAGATTCAGGCATGAGAAAAACAACTGCCTTTGCATTTTTCAGGATGTGGTAGTATATGTCTTAAGATTTGGCAGTACAGTAGCAGATATCAGATACCAAAAAATTATTTACTAGAAAACGGGGCATGATAAAGACAAAGGAATGTGATGCTCGCCATCACTTAAGGAAAACATAATGATATTTTGATGAAAAACTCTTTGCTGAGCTTTTAGAAAGAGTTCTCCTAAGTGATCCTGAAACACAAAAAATCAGCCCCCAAGTGTAAAATGTAAGCAGGTGCTTTACTTTTAGAGCAATACTGCTTTGCTTTGAAAGTGACAAGTAAAGGGATCAGAGGAATAGTAGAACAGGTAGGCATTTGCCTTGCATGTGGCCAACCTGGGTTCTATCCCTAACAGCCTATGTGGCCCTCTGAGCACCACGAGGCATAATTTCTGAATGCAGAGCTAGGTGTAACCCTGAACATTGCTATGTGTGGCCCCAAAACCAAAGCAAGCAAATCCAGAAAAATAAATAAATGAAAGCTGTAAGCCAAGCTTAGTTGGAGGAAATTTAAAGTAACTGGGAGATGAACTCTTGGACTCTGCCTGGTAGGAACACATACGTACCTGCAGACACTGTTGACCTCAAATCTCCAAGCCAGATTTCCCAGATCTTTGTCACAAACTTCTAAAGTCCCAGTGAGGCCATTAGAAGTCTTCGGTGTGTATGTGTGTGTATGTGTGTGTGTGAGAGAAAGACTGTGTATGTGAGAAGGTAGAATTCTTCAGAAATGCTTTTTCCATCTTAATTCAAATTATTTCATCCACCAGAAAAATAAACTACATGAGCAAGTATTTCAAAGTGATCACTTTATTCACTGGTCAAAGAAATTAAATTTTAACTTAACATAATTCCTTTAATATTATCTGAACACAATTAATCAATTTATGCTTTGCTGTACTCGTTATAAGCTTCAGTGATAACCTTATCCTAATAGGTCTTTACTTGTCTTGAAATTCTAGATTTTTATTTTTGTCTCCCTTAGTGAATGATTTAGAAAAAGATTGTGTCAAATCACTTTTGCATTTTTAGAGTCAAAGAAAAATCTGGAAGTGTGTGTGTGTGTGTGTGTGTGTGTGTATGTGCATGTGGTCAATCAAGAAATACAACCAAATTAACATCAGAAAATGTGGAGGAAAAATTACCCTTGAATTAATTCATGGGTTAGTGTATGAATGGTGGATTAGGAGTTGAGTGAAGGAATAGTTTGAAACAGCTGATTTTGACATGTAATAATTTACAAACATCTCCATTCACCGCCCTATGGGAAGCAGGAGACTGGTAGGGCAGGAATTACTTATCTCATTTTCATTATTCAGAGTCACCTGACCTCCAAAGTAAACCACCTTCCAATACACGTCACCGCTATCCCCACCATCACCACCACCAAATACACATAATTAGATCTAAAAATTCTGATCTGCAACTTAACCCTTTTCATGTCTTCTGGGCTGCCCAGCCATCACAACTCTCTGCCAAGAGAGTTGTAGAAAACAAACAGAAAGACTGATAGAGCAAAATCTGAGCTTCAGTGTGCAATATGTGGCAACATTCATCAAGTTTATGAAATAAAGAGAGAATTTTTCTAGCTTTCAAGGCAGCACAAAGCAAAGTATCTTGACAAGACCATAAGTTTGAGGATAAATTAATATTTCAAAGGACCATTAACTGAAATATATTTACATAGAACCGCATAGTTGCATTGTGAATTACCTACTGCATTTTTCTTCTGAACTCTGAGGTGCTGAGGCAGCCATTCTGACAGCCCACAGTACTCCTTTCCACAGGCATAGAGGGCTGCTACAGCTGCGTCCTATAACCAGCTATAAGAACAACATGTCTACTTCAAAAACCAATAAAAACCAAAGTCTGGGCCATATTAATACTAAACATGAGATTTCTCTACCCTTTTCATTGCTATTTGCCAGCAGGAAGTAGCTACAGAAGATGGAACATCACCCACAAACTCTTTATAGATTTAAGGAGGTAAAATAATTTGTGGGGGAGTTTAGAGGGCCAATAGCAGAGATCCATTATCAATGAGTTTGAGAAAATAATAAAATGAAGAACTTTTCCAGGCACTGGCCCTGAAGCAGAAAAGCCATATCCTTTGAGCCACAAATACTGAGCTCTGGAGATGGAGAAAATGAAGCATCATTCATAGAAGGGCTGGAGGGTTTCCTTTTCTGAAGGTAGACCCCATTAGAAAAGGAAACCCGCGGCCAGAGCCATAGCACAGTGGGTAGGGCGTTTGCCTTGTATGTGACCCACTGGGTTTGATCCCCAGCATCCCATATGGTCCCCTGAGCACCGCCAGAGTAATTCCTGAGCTAAGGAAGAGCCAGAAGCAACCCCGAGCATCGCCGGGTATGACCCAAAAAGCAAAAAAAAAAAAAAAAGAAAGAAAAAAGAAAAAAGAAAAAAAGAAACCCTCCAAGAGAAACTAAAATTAATAATCATGACAACGTGAAGATGATCATCAAGTTTCCAAGATTCCCCCTTAACAATGCTGTAGCAATTTGGGAAAAACCCTACTATGATACCACCTTTGTAAAGACAAGTGTTGCATATTCTCCATATTGGGGATCTTCTCCATATTGGGGATCTTCCACATTTCCACCTGTTATATAGAATTTTAATATAAAAAATTGTAGTACATTATTCACCTTGGGGACTCACCTGCATCTCAACCTGAGATGGCACACTCAGCCTTTATTCCTCTCTGAAGAAGCCTGTGATCTTTTCTTTCTTAGGTGGACCATACCCAGTTGTGTTAAGGGACCACTCCTCACTCTGTATTCAGAAGAGGCATCCTGGCATCAGCAGCCCATAAGTGGGTGCCAGCATTTGAAACATTGCTGTGGTTGAATGCAAGGCAAATATCTTAACTTTTCCTATATAACCTTTACTATATTCCAGGTCCTACTGTTCTCTCTTTAACATCTCTCTCACACTATTTTTTTTTTCTTTTTGGGTCACACCTGACAATGCTCACGGGTTACTCCTGGCTCTTTGTCCATGAATTACTCCTGGCAGTGCTCGGGGACCATATGGGATGATGAGGATCAAACTTGGATAACTATTTTAGTTAAAATAAAAAATACCACATTTTAGTTAACCTGTTCCCTATTTAGAAGATCCTTTAAAAGAGAAATTCAAGAAGGTCTGTACTGTTGCCATAGCCAGCAAATAAGAAATTCATAAGCTAATCATAGGCTCATGAAATGAAATTGAGTCTCAATCCATCACCTTTCTGTTTTCTCAGCTAACGTCCCTTAATTTATTGTTGCTGTTCCCTTTAACATTGCATGCTGTTGTTGACCTTGAATGTTTCAATGAGTGAATCATCAATGTCACCAAATTTCAATAAATTTCACCGTTTAAATATCAGGTAGCACCAACAGATTAACTGCTCAGTCTAATTGGGTTTAGTCAATGACGACCAGTTCTATGAGTTTAGGAGGCTCAGCTAGAAAAGTATCAAGGAGGATTTAAGAAGGAGGACAGGATGCACTGTGGAATTATTCCATGTCCTCAGTGCCAGGGAAATAGCACAGCAGGTTGAAATAGCACACAGTTATAAATTCACTCATATAACTTTACTGAAAGGCATGACCATTATCATGAATCAGTTTTCCAACATCTCCTTCTACCCACCCCTGCATTAAGATTCTTCACATCCTTTGAAGGCTAACCCCTTTCAAACTCCTTAGAAAGGTGGACTTTCTAATCTGGGTAAGAAAGGAAACAATGGTAAAGCAGAAACAGTAAAATTTATACTGTAAGGGCTTTCCTTGCACACGCAGACCCCAACTCCCAGCGTGGTCCTCAAGCGTGAGCAGGGAGCCAGGAATAAGACCTAAAGAGTGCTAGGTGTTGCCCAAAAACAAACAAAAAATTTATGTCCTCACAGCATTTTAGGCAATTTTTTATTTATAAAATTTTTTGAAGTCTATTCCTCATTTAATTCACAATATGACTATGAGTTCATCAGTAAAATGATTTATGTTTGTCCTTGAGCATAAGAATACCTAGAAGACTGAGTATAGAATTTTCATAGCTATTTGTAAAGCATGAATCAAGGCTTTAGAAGAATATTAAGACTAAACAGACCATTCAGAGAACCAGTCATTATCTGTATTCTCTGCATGTGGCATCCCGGAAGGTAAGTTTATTTACCCAAAGTCACAGAGCCAGCAAAGGTCAAAACAAATTATAATTCCAAACAGCTGCTCTTTGTAATAGTAGACAAATGACTACTGAACAAAATTGGAAAATGACACACCATTTGACAAGAAAAACAGAACAAGCTGAAACTATGGCTAAGATAATCAACACTTCTTGAATCAACTGTTCTTGAGTCTCAGTATGGTGTATACAGCCTCCTGTTTCTGCCCCCACAAACAGAACCACACTCAACATTTTCTTTCTTCCAGCCCTCCAGCTTCCCAAGATATTCTTATTCAAGTCTTTGAAATGTATGTTGCCTCTTTTCCACACTAAACTATCTTTTTAAGGTGGGTGTTTCAATTTATATTTTAATCTGTTTATTAGAAGCATATTTTACACATCATAAAGTTTATCCATATCAAATGTAAAGTTAACAGATTCACTCATATAACTTTACTGAAAGGTATAACCATCATCATGAATCATTTTTCCAATATCCCCTTCTACCCACCAGCTCCACTAAGATTCTTCACATCCTTTGAAGGCTAACCCCTTTCAAACTCCTTAGAAAGGTGAACCTTTCTAATCTAGGTTAAGAAAGAAAATAATGGTAAAGCAGAAGCAGTATAGTTATACTGTAAGAATTTTAACCTGATATGTTTTTCACCCTACAAAAACTATCTTCATGCCCAGCAAAGCAATTTTAACACTATACTGATTTTATCCCAGAAAATGGGTCATGTATGTTTTCATGGGCATAGGAACTCCCACTTGAGCTTCATGATATGAGTTAGTCATCCATTTTCAAAGAATTGGGGGGATAGGATTGCTAATTTATCTAGGTACATTCCTTCTTGGACACCCCAGCCCCACTTACATGACAAAGGCTAAGATGATGTATCCATTATTTGTTAATTTTAGAATTCATTATCATAGAATTATTTATACTCTTAGTTTTTAAAATTTATGCACATCTGGGAAAAAGGGAAAATATACCTTTTTTTTAAATCAACTTACCAATGATTTACAATTTTGTGAAATTTCAGGAGTTTACCTGAAACTCTACACATCTATGTGTAGAAGTGCCACAACTTAACAATGTTAAAGATCTCTTCATTATATATAAAGAAACTTAGTAACAGGACAGCAAATGCCCTAATGAATCAGAACTGAATTTACAGAATATAGGAGACTATTTATGCAGGCCCCTTTCATTTCCTCTCTTCCCCTTTATATTACCATAATGCTGCAGCTTAGCAGCAAGCCACACACTCAACCAGGAGAAAATGCCAAAACATATCATCAAATATATATTTCTAAATATGCATTAAAACATGCTATAGGAGGCACCTTATGATGTAAGAAAGACATTAGGATAGTATATTAAAGGAAAGATTGGATACAAGTTTAATACATGTATATATAAACATGTGCATGTTAATAAAATAATATTTAATGAAACTTATAATAATAATTATATATATTATAAAAGTTACCTAGACATTTACATGTGTGAATCTAATAATATGGCAATCAGCTAAAATCTGGACGAAAAACCACCAAAACACTCAGAGTGATTTCAGCCTGGCAGGTGTACAGATGGTGAATTATATTTATTTATTTATATTTTTCTTAATTTTTAAAAACTTTTCAAAATGAACGTATATCACTGTTGGAAAAAGAAATAGAACTATACGTGATATGATGAGAATAAGGAAAGAGCCGTTCTCTGGCCTGGAATGGCATTTTCCTCTCCTCTGCCGTAGCCCAGGTGCGCTGTCAGCACCAGGTTCTTCTTCTTCTTAACATCACTGTTATTACTGGGCTAATCACAGTGTACATAACTCCTTCCTCTGTACTAATCATCCGCCACACCTGGGAGACTGATCTGGGTTGAGGGAGACAAGGAATCCTGAATAGACAGACAGTTTGGCCTGAGTTCAGAGACACGTTAACCAAATGATCAAGAGAGCAGGGAGGATTGTTGCTGGTGAAGAGATGAAAGGATCTCCATTTTTATAGTTCTGCTAAGCAGAGACTGGAGGTGGGGAACTTGAAAACAGACCCAAAGCATATGAAACTCATAAGTAATGTGCAGGGAGGGAGGAGCCTCCCTGAAAGGGACTGTGTGCATGAACGTCACAAAGGGTCCTTTGGGCACGTCCCTTCTGCTTGGAACCCATTCCCACAGCAGCCAAACGAGCCACTATCTAGTGAATACAACTGCTTCCGGGTTCCCGGGAAACAACATGGCTCCATGGAGCAATCTGAGACTTCAACTGCACATTCCTCAAGGTGAAGAGAGGCCAGATGTGAACTGCGTCCATCAATCATGAGCCCGACACCTCAGCAGCCTCCAAACTGTCCAGCTCTGCTTGCTCTGGTCAAAGGGCTTCTGCTATTTATTTATATTTCTCACACCCACTCTTTTGGAAGGATTTCTTCAGAGGCACCTATAGCTCAGTTTTGTGCTGTGTCGCCAAGATATGTAGCTAAATAAAATATTTGATCTTTGCCCTGAAAAAGCTTGCATAATAATCATGCGGTCAAGAAAGTGACCTTTCTTAGGTGTTGCTGGCAGTGCTCTGGCGCCTCCTGAAACATTTAGGGAGCCAAACTCTGAGGAGTGTGATGAAATAGAGCAAACTCCAGCAAAGTCAAGCTGGTCCCGTCAAACAGTAAATCAAGCTGAATGCAGTAGACTGTCACTCCGCTTTCCAAGCCTGCAGTGGATACATTCACCATCCCAAAAAGGAGAACCAGACTACAAACTTAGAAGAGTGTACTTATATTTAGTTATTTTTGTGCCACACCCAGTGATACTCCTGGCTTTTCACTCAGGAATTATTCTTGGCAGTGTTGGTGACAATATGGATTACTGAGAATTAAACCTGGGTCCACCACATACAAGGTAAGTCCCTTACCTGCTCTACTATCTCTCCAGTCACACTCCGGAGAGTTTAAGGAAAAGAATCATTCTATTCAATTACTCTGTGAGAATACAGTTTTAACATGAGGGTTGAATAAGAGTCTAAAACAAATGAAAGGAAGCAAAGTAAGGAAGCTTTTATAAGGGTGGATAAAAGATATTGAGAATTTATGTGACACAGTAGCAAAAAAAAAAGTAGGGAAAACAGTGAATGATAAATTTAACTCCAGCAGAATTCACAAAATTAGTCTTTACTCTAAAATCAGACAACATTCTCTAGAACTACTGACCAGCAGGCATTTATTAATTGCTGACTGGTAAATTAGAAAGCAAAACACATGAAAACTCATGGGTGTTGGACATGATAAATATTCCATTCATATGTGATAGTTTGGGTGCTAAGATAGTTCAGAGGTCTGGGGTGCGTGTTTTGCATCCCCTGGTTCCATCTCAGGCACCAGCACTGTGTTCTTTAAGCACAGCTAAGATTTGTCCCTGGGTACCTCCAGGTGTGGCCCAAAAAGCCAAAACAACAATGCAAAATGAAAGGTATCGGTTTGAGTCTGAGCAAGCTGACTGTTTAGTCCAGCAGGTAATACACTTCAGGAATTCTAGAAAAGTGTTCCCTCAAGAAATCCGACTTATGAGTCAATCCACACAATGGTGATAAGCAGCAGAAGAGTCACTCCCAGAGAAAATATGTTCATATAAAATTATGCTGAGAAGAAAACTCTGGAAAAGATCAACTCTGAGTGTATTTGGTATATAGAGTATACTTCAAAAAAAGACACAACAGAGTTAAAGAAAATAAGAGCAGCCACAAAATTACTTATTTTTATTCAAAATTCATAGAGATCTTTCTATGTATCATGGATGAGGTTCCTTTAGTGAAAGTATGAACCTTCCACTCTATCAGGATGCTCATTGTCTAACAAAACATGCACATGCATGAGGCACACATGTACTGAGGTTTCTCTTATACTGGATATGAGCGCACAACCAGCGCACTCAGAGGCTGAAACTAGACAATGAAATTACCAATCAAGGAACACTTACCAGTGACAGCAATGAAGCCAAGAAGAAGATTGGACAAAAGAGGGTGGTCTGCTGAGAACCTTGATTTAGGACTTCCATAACTGTGAAAGATAAATTTGAGTTATTTTAACATAGCATGTAGCGCTCTGTTATAGCAGTTTTTATGAAATGAAAATGCTTAGGTACAAGGATCTGGTTTCTGACATTATATTCCAAAATGCCATGGAAATTGGATGGGAGGTGAGAGAGAGTGAGGGGTGGGCCATACTCAGCAGTGCTCTGACGCTATTCCTGCCTCTTTGCTCACGAGTCAGGAGTCCATTCTCTTCAACTATCAGGGCTGTGCCTGAGACATACTTAAGGCAAGAGAAATACTTTACCTCCTGTACTTTACTGCTATAGCAAGGAAATTTTTAAAGGAAATTGTACAAGTATGGCAGAAAGAGAGATCTTGACCTACTTGGCAGGTGCCTGTTGGATGTCTCAGAGTAAAAAATAGCAGATATGAAATGATCTTTTTATACTTACCTGCTAAGACTAATTTTTGACACCTGACCTCCATGGCTTACATCTATCTTTTCTCCTAATCAACTGGACTTGCTTCTTTTATTGGTAGAGTGTTAAGGTCAAAGAAGGAAAGGGGGCTGGCACCTCCTCCACACACACAGGAGTCCCAGGGCCCCAGGCCCAAGGGATGTCAATGGATTCCAGGACCCAACAGTACTCAGGTCAGGAGATAACCAAAGCAGCAACTTCCAGGGCCTATCGGGGTCCCCAACAATACTCACAATCCATTAAAGTCCCAGTTTCATAAGCTATTGTCAGAGGCCTATGATCGTTCCTCCTGCCCAATGGATAAATAAACCATTCTGCAGACTCTTTTTTTTAACGTTGTTTGTCATTGTGTTTTATTTTTTTTTTTAATTTTTTTACTTTTACAATTACAAAGATATACAATTAAAAAGTTCATATTTGGGTTTTGGTCATACAGTGTAGCAGCACCCATCCGCCACCAGTGCCCATCTCCCACCACCAACGCCCCCGGTTCCCTCCCCTCCCCCCCAGCCCTCCTCCATGGCAGGTTCTTTATTTCTTTCCATTTCTCTATCTTTCTCTTTTCCTTCCTCTCCAGACTATGGATTACAGAACATACATTAAAGGGTTGTCATGTGTATCCTTTTGCCTCTATTTAATGCTCAGTTCTAGGTTGGCATTAGTACCCTCACAATTGTTAGCACACTGTTCCATTTTCTGTCTTACCTAGCCTC
>JAJIBD010026446.1:0-58087 GCA_021461705.1 Cryptotis parvus
ACAAAAAGTATGTAATAAATATCATTTCATCATTAACATGGAAAATTTACTATAAAATCTGGAGGATTGATCACTTGATCACTTGACATCCCATTATTCATCGATTTGCTCTAGCAGGCACCAGTAACATTTCCATTTGACATTAACCCAAGGCATCTGCTTGCTTCAGGAATAAAAAGAGCCTCAAACTATTCATTCAGGGTCTTGAGAAGAAGTCTGACCATCTTGTAGGTGGCAGCCAAGTGATCTTTTGATGTACCGTGGGATCCAGTCAGTAATGGCTTTAGTCCAGTGGCCTTCTCCAAATCACATACATGTCCAGCCCATCTGATTTTCGATGCCTTAGCAAATGAGACAGCGTCCATGACTCTGGAACGTCGATGGAGGTTGGAACTTCAGATTCCTTCTCTCATTTGAGTGAGGCATGATATTCCAAGCATAGGTCTTTTGATTTTTTTTTGGGAGGCCCAAATAGTGTTCTCATCCTATTTTTGTAGGCCCCAGGTCTCTGAGGCGTATGTTAATGCAAGGAGAAAGGTGGAATAGAAGAGAGCTGGAGATGGAGGTTCTTTGTCCTTTTGGCTATTTCTTCGATGCTCTTGAAGGCATTCCATGGCACTCTCTTCCTCCTGCGCATCTCAGGTTTTAGGTTGTTCATCATGTTGACTTCTCAACCTAGGTACACATAACTGCTGCATTCAGAGATGTTTGTTCCTTTGGGAGTGAATGGGGCCTCTGGAACTAGTTCATTTTTCATGAACATTGTTTTGTTGAGATTCAGCTGTAGACCTCTTTCCACATTCTCGGTCAAAGTCAGTCAGCATTTGTGCTGCTTGGCTAATGTTTGGTGTTATTAGAACGATGCCATCAGCGAAGCAGAGGTGGTATAGTTGCCAACCGTTTGTCTTTACTCCCATTCCTTCTCATTCTAATTGTTGCATGACGTTCTCGAAGGTGGCACTGAAGAGTTTCGGTGAAATGGTTTCACCTTGCTGAACCCCTCTTTTGACATCTATGATCACTTCCTTTTAGAATGGGGAGATCCTGGTGGTGAATCTGTAACACAGCTCATGAAACATCTTGATGTATTGTGTTTGAATGCCCTGTTTGGCTAGGGCTTCGATGACAGCTTTGGTCTCAAGAGCATCAAAGACTTTCTTTAAATCAATGTACGTGAGACAGAGCAGCATCTTGAACTCCCTACAAACCTCAGTGAGCTTGGTTACCATGTAGATATGGTCGATATTGCTGAATCCTTTTCGGAAGCCAGCTTGCTCACATGGTTGTCCTTCATCTAATGTTCTGCCAATCCTGTTCAGGATGACTCAAGTGTACAGCTTATAGATGACAGACAACAGGCAGATGGGGTGATAGTTGCAAGTATTATAAATGTCTTCCTTCTTGAACAGTAGAACAGTTCTGCTGGTTTTCCATTAGGAGGGCATCTTGCATTCAGAAAGGTAGTGTGTGAGGAGCTGAGCCAGTATATTGATGAGTACTGTCAGAAGATTCTTCAGGCCTTTGGGTCTGACTTTGTCTGGACCAGCTGCTGTTTGCATCTTTACTGACAAAATGGCATGTCAGATTTCAGAAGGGAGAACATTGGGAACAACATATCCATCCTACGGAATTTGGTATGTGGACAGATGGATGTGGCTATCAAAGAGATTTGAGTAGAAGTCATTGATTTTCTTCTCCATTGCATTTCTGGAAGATGTGATCGATTCATCAGAATGTCAGAGGGCAGTCATCCTGGTTTTATAGTTGGCAAAGGACTGGCGGGCATTTTGAATGCTTTTCCTGGCTTCTGCTGCATCGGCCAGTATTTCTGCTCTTCTCTCTTTGAGGTCTTCCTTTATCGCTTCTCTGCACTGCTTTGCAAGCTTGGATGTTAGCATTTGGTCTCCTGGTTAACGCCGTGTCATGTTGGCCAATGAGCTCGAGAGCTTTTGAAGACAGGCTCCCCTTTTTTGTCTCTCTCTCTCTCTTGGCATTCTTCGCACAATCATTGAGGTACTGAAACAGTCGGTTTTATTCTTCATCAATGTCATCAATGATGGTATATTCTTATGTTGCCGCAAAGGTGCCACAGAGTTCCCAGTTGGTTGTCGTTCTGGGAGTTCTCTTCTGAATTTTGCAGCCTTTTCTCTCTGTTGCATGAAGTAGAGTTTTGCACGAAGGAGATGGTAGTCTATTCTGTTTGGAATTTTGGGATGACATGGACATCAGTCAGGCAAAACCTTCGATTGAAAATAATGTGGTAAATTTCATTTGTGGAACTGTCCACCAGGAGATTCCCATGTCCAACATTTCGATTCAGCCTTCTGGAACTGTGAGTTCCCATGAATGTACTTGGTGGACATGATGAACTCAGATAGTCTCTCATTCTGTTCGTTCATTCTAGGCCATGGATCCCCATGTGGATTTCTCCAGCTGATCTTTTCTGTCCTATCTTGGCATTAAAATCACTGACCATGACCTTGTAGAAGGTGTGATCCCATTTACAGAACTCCTCAAGTTCCATGTAGAATTTCTCAATTTCTTCTTTTTGTATGTGGATGTTGATGGCGAAGATAGAAATTGCTGGCAGTGGGCCACATCTCTTCAAGAGTAATCATCCTATCTGGTTTGTTAGGCATTCAAATGAATCAATGTTTGTGGCCATGTTTATGTTGACAAGGACACAGATGCTACTGGCGCCTCTTTTGTTGCATGTTCTGAGGAACAGTAGTTCTCTGGTGTCAAAAACAGCGTGATGCAATTGGCGCCTTCTCATCTCAGTCACTCAATGATGTAGTACTGGATCTTTTGCACTTGCACCATCAGGTCTTCATAATATGCTTCCGATGCCAGCATATATGCATTGATAGTACAGGCAGTCATATTTAGGCCTTCTTCAGTTGTCAGCCTAGTTTGGCTGCCAAACTAGGAATTTCTAGTGCCTGAAATTTTATCAGGCACTCCTTGTTCCTCCTATTTAGTGCTGCCATATTAATGGCCCTTTCAGGGTTGGGAAAATAAACATTGTTATTACTGGTGTTGGCATATCAAATACTCATCGGACAGCTTGCCAAGTTCTGCCTTGTGGGGGGGTATACTTTCAGTAGCTTGCCAGGTTCTCTGAGAGGGTTGGTGGAATAATCTGTAGGATTACTGGTAATAAAAGAGAAATTGTTAATTTTTAAAGGTAAAACTAAAGGGATTTAGTAGATGTAGGTAAAGGAACTAGAAGCAGATAGCCATGTAAAAGACATTATGTCTGAAATATACATATTTTAATTCTTTTTTTTCTTTTTTGGGTCACACTCGGCAATGTTCAAGGGATTAGTTCGAGCTCTGCACTCAGAAATTAACTCCTGGTGATTCTCAGAGGACCATATGGGATACTGAGAATGATCTGTGTCGGCAGCGATGCAAGGCAAATGCTTTACCCGCTCTGCAATCACTCTGGCCCCACATATTTTGGTTCTTGTAGTATGAAAATCACCATTTATAATCAAATGTCAAGTATTATATCATTGTTCCCATAGAATTTTAAAAACAAATGTAAGAAGTAGCATTGATAGGTTAGGTATTAGCTAGCAAATCACTGTATCACTGTCTTCCCATTGTTCATTGATTTACTCGAGTGGGCACTAGTAACATCTCCATTAGTCCTGTCACAAGCAAGTGCAACTCAAGGGCATCCACTTGCTACAGGGACAGGAGGAGTCCGAAACCATTCTTCAGGTTATGGAACTGAGGTCCATAATAGTTACTAGTCTTTGGCATAAAAAGTAAATAAAACACGGTTGCTTGCCAGGCTTTTACCGTGTAGGTGGTATAGTTTCAGTAGAAGGCTCTCAACATGAGCATTTACTGATGAAACTTAAAGGGGAAGATCAGGTTTTCTCTTGGATGGAGCTCTGAGGAACTATGGAATCTGAATGTTGAGAATGACTAACTGCATGATGTGTGGTTTGCTCTGGATTCTTGCCAGGCTTATTGGTGTCAGTTGAAGCATGTCTATAACTGATTACTATGTGTAAATGTGAAAGAAATTGGGAAGAACCTTATGCAAGATTCAGCATCCTATAAAAATATCGCAAAGCGGCCGTAACGCCAACTGACATGTGAGTCTGGCGTGGGTGGGTCTCTCTCTCTTCGGGGCAACTGGCATGGAGTGGAGGGAAAGGGCAGGGCCCAAAACTCCACTCCGAGTCCGGCCAGCATGGTCTCTTTCCTGCTCATGAGAGCAATCCCTTGGAGCAATGTTGGACTTGGCCAGGGGATGGCCCGGAGTCCCTTACTGGGAGGTCAGCTCCATGGGTTGCTTCCCACATGGGGCTGGCCAAGCAGCACAGCTGTGGGTCTGAAGTGGATGGGTCTGGATCTCTTCCAGGGTTGCAAATTAGCTGAGTCTGGCGTGGGTGGGTCTCTCTCTTCCCGGGGCAACTGGCATGGAGTGGAGGAAAGGGCAGGGCCCAAAACTCCACTCCGAGTCCAGCCAGCATGGTCTCTCCCCGCTCATGAGAGCAAACCCTTGGAGCAATGTTGGACTCGGCCAGGGGATGGTCGAGCCCCTTACCGGCCAATATTTAAAAAATATTTAAAAATATTAAAAAATAATAAAAAGCACCTCGTTGGGACTGGCGTGATAGAACAGCAGTAGTACAGATAGTACACTGTAATTACATGGCTTAAATTTGAAGGAATTTTTTCCACATTAAAATGTGGCATGAGGGACCAGAGAGATAACACTGAGATGGGTAATGAGTTTGCTGACATGAGCGCAGAGGCAGAAGTAACCCCTGAGCATCGCTGCTGTGGGTCCAGTTTTTAGGACCCATTCTCCCTCCAGACACTTTTCCAATGAAAGAAACACAACTGACCCTTTTTAAGGAAGTTGCTGCAGTCTGGACAAATATTTCGATACTTCATGGGCATCGCAAGATATTATATACTTTGGAAAGCTCACTTTAGATTTGTGGGCTGAACTTACGACCCTGAAGCCCTCTGGAGAGTGGAGCAAATCTCCTCATTGGTCCTCAATAAGCCCTTTCCTTTGAATTAAATGGTTCTTTTATTTCTGCTTCTTCAGTAACTTTGACTAATGTGAACAATCTGGTATTTGTATGTGGGAATGTGAGAGAGAGACAGAGAGCATCATCTCGGAGTTACTATTTATTTATTTATTATTATTACTATTTTTTTGCTTTTTTGGGTCACACCCGGCAATGCCAGGGGTTGCCGGGTGTGACCTCTGCAAGAGACAGGGGTTTCTCATGGCTCTGCACTCAGGAATTACTTCTGGCGGTGCTCGGGGGGACCATATGGGATGCTAGAGATCGAACCCGGGCCGGCATGGGCCGGCAGCGTGCAAGGCAAACGCCCTACCCGCTGGGCCATAACTCGGAGTTACTATTTAAACAAGGGTGTAGGTGTGGGGTGCATTCCAATGGTCTGTTACAGATCTAACAAAATTCTCTTGGCCCTGCTTCCTGAGAAACCTCCTTGTCTCCAAGACTAGACTTTAGTAGGTTTTGGTAGCAAATCTGAAAAAAAGAACCCTTGGACAGCTTCTGACAATCCATTCCTCATATGTCCACTACAGGACTTTCTAGTTGGTGTCCCATGAGTTCTGTTCTCATTGATCACCCAGGACTAATCGTAACCCCATTGTCTTATACCCTGTATCGACACAATGTCAATAGTCTTAGTCCCTGCTAAGGCTAGAGAAACCCACAGAGAAGCAGAGGGCTGTCTAACACTTGCTGCTTCAGGGTACACTAAGCCCAAGGAGTAGAAGGCAAAGATGCTGCCTCAGGATTGGGGAGTGCCTTCATCTCTTGTCAAGGTGATGACAAAGACACTCAATTAAAATTTGTACTTAAAGACAACAGGTTGCCCCTTCCCATTGCTATTGACTTCAATGCAAAATGTCTGACTTCAGTTAGTGGCCAAAACATTTAGCAGGAGTCTAGGCTGACCAAAATCTTGCGCATGAATCTCGGAGTCCTTCACTGATAATGTAGTGCCTGTCAGGCAGATAATTTCTAGCAAACATAATCTTGTTGGTTACGGACGCTCTTTGGAAGATCAGAACAAATGAAAATTCTTCAGAAATGGAATCAAATTGTGTCCCATTATGGGATGACAACACAGCAATAGTCAAGCTGCGATTATCTGGTACAGCATGGATAAATAGTTTTAGAGCTCGGGAATTGTAGCAGCAAATTTCTGTTAGCAGCCCAATCTATGAGGAAATATGCAAATTGTGACTATACAGAGTCAACTAGAGTGCACAACACTAAACTCTTACCACTACTACTTTACTTACAGCAGAAAGAGAAGTAAGGGCTAAGGATAATGGCTAAAGCTCAGCAATGACTTCAAGAATGTAAGAATCCACTATTCAAATTCCTTATCAATCAGGCCAAATTGGACAGTCTTAAAGTTTCTCAGTTTAGCTGAGAGCTTCAAAAAAGGAAAGAGATAAAAGGTATGATAAAATTTCAATTAGAAATCTTGAAACTGAAGAGTAGGTGAAATGCATAACAGAGGTGCAAAGGCAGAATAACAGAGGTGGATGAATTAATGTAAATTATTCTAGATATCAGATTGTTCTATACTGTCTTGCATAGTCATGACCTATGTTAGTTCTTAGGTACCACAGAGCCTCCTGAGCACCTAGAAATTCTGGGTATGATCTTGCTAGTTTCCCACAAGGCAGCATCAGAGCAGCACCACATCTTTATTGATTGATTGATTTGCTTTTGGTCGCATTAGTCAATACTCAGGAGTCATTTTTGGCTCTGCACTCATGAATTAATTATGACTGTGCTCAGGCTACCATAGGAAGTCGGATACCAAACCTTTTTGTCCATGTGTAAGGCAAACACCCTAGCCGCTGTGGTATCTCTCTGGTCCTGGCATCACATCTGTAGACTCTAGCACTAAACTTCTGACTACTAGCTATTAATTAATAAAAATTTAAAGTCTGCTTGAAACACAAATCTACATTATCACATCATTTTCAGGTTTAGGGATCCTTTAGGTACATAAAAGTAGAGACTTCTCGCAATAAATGAAGTATATCTTGTGAAATAATTCAAAATTATGATGGTGCTGTATTTTATTCAACTAAAACAGAAAAGCAATGCTTAATGACATCTTGATTATTGCAGAAAACAGATCAGTGATATTAATATAGCCCCAGTATTGTGCAAGCAATCTCCAGAATCCTTTTCGTTATCTTGCAAAACTGGAATCCTAAAAAGCGAAAAGTAATAATTCTTGTTTATCTCTTTATCTCTTTCTGATGTAATTACTTAACTTTCTGTCAAAAATTTTGTGACTAGTGCAGGTAATATTTCATTTTATGTTTTTACATTTATCACTTGATCTCTTGATCACTTGACATTCCATTATTCATCAATTTACTTGAGCAGGCGCCAGTGGCGTTTCCATTTGACCCTATCATGTGCTAGTGTAGCCCAATGCATCTGCTTCCATCAGGAATATGCAGATCCTCAAATCATTCATTCAGGGTCTTGACAAAGAAGTCTGACCATCTTGTAGGTGGGTGGCCATGTGATCTTTTGATGTCCCGTGGATCCACTGGTGTGCCAACTTATCCCACGGGATGTTGTTACATTTTTAAAAAATGTTTTATTATACCACCGTGAGACATACAATTACAAAGGTGTTCATAATTGGTTCTTGATAATACAGTATTCCAGCACCATCCCTCCACCAGTGCCCCATTTCCACCACCAATGTACCCCACCCCTCCTGCCCACCCCAGGTTGCCTCAATAGAGGTGTCCACATTTCCTCTCTTTCTCTCTCTCTCTCTCTCTCTCTGTCTCTGCATCTCTCTCCCTCTTCTTTTACACATTGTGGTTAGCCCTGCAGATATTTAGAGTTCATCACTTAATCTCTTTGTGTATATTCAATGGTGAGTTTTAGTCTGCCATTACAATTTCCCCACACTTAGTAAAACACTGGTATCTATTTATATCCTATTAATTAATGCAGTCATTCTATATCTGTCCTTTTCCTTCTGACTAATTTCACTCAGCATTATAGTCTCCATGTCCATCCACTTGCAGATAAATTTCATAATTTTGTCTTTTCTGACAGCTGCATAGTATTCTATAGTGTAGATGTACCACAGTTTCTTTAGCCAGTCCTCTGTTTTCGGGAATTTAGGTTTTTTTCCAGATTCTAGCTATTGTGAATAGCGCACACTCCTGGGAATATACCTGAGAGCCCGAAGAACACATAGCAGAAACACTATCTGTACTTCTTTATTCATCTCTGTTACATTTAACTTAGTGTAAATCACTCTAAGTTCAGAATGCTCTAGATTGTGTTAAAAGTTTCCTTTCATTTTATTCCCAACCAAAGTACCATATTATCTATGTGATAGTTGATTACACAGACATGGGGCAGAGCTGCTACTGGCTCTCCCTGTGACCAGCCGCTCACGAGGCGCCCGGGAGGGGATGGTGGGTTCTAGCCCTGGCCCACCATCCCAGCAGAGCCTCGCAACAAGCCAGAAGACCCCCTACTCCATGAGGGCCTCCATTTTCCACATCTGGACTTCTCTCTCTCGTCAGACCTCCACCCAGCAGACCAGCCTATCAGCGGCCGCGCGGTTCATCAATAAATGCTGGACTTAGAGATGCCTACAAGAGTATGCTACCTGCACGGCAGAGCCTGGCAAGCTACCCGTGTTGTATTTGATATATATGCCAAATACCAGTAACAATTACAGACCTCTTTCCGGAATGGATTGAGGCTCTTTATGTTCCTGGAGCAAGCAGATGTCTTGGGCTCTACTAGCATGAGACAAGACATATGGAGATGTTACTGGGGCCCGCTCGAGCAAATCGATGATGAACGGGAAGACAGTGATACAGTTGATTATAGTCAGAAGTCTAGAAAGGAGTTTTCAAAAGTTTTTGTTTGTGCACATAGTGTACTGTTCTCAGGAAGTATTCCTTATTGTGCTCTGTCATCACTTCCAATGGTGCTTGGGGAAACATATGAGGTAATGGTAACAAAGCTCATGCAGGCACACCAGACAATTCTTTACTCCAGATACTGTTTCTTTGGTCCATATTTTTCACTCATAGAGAATATATGAAGGTAGTTGATCAAATTTCTCATTTATTTCCAATTTATTGAATTATGTAGTCTTAATGTTTATGAACTTTTATTATATTCGTGTTAGCAAATGCATAGAAATAGAGCCAGTGTGAAGTAATTTAGGAGAAAAACACTTTAATATAAACACTTAAGATCTGATGAGCATTCTATCGTACATGCAACCCTCCTTTCACGTCCACTCATGCCATCATTGAATACTTTGTTTGCTTCCATATTTTAGCTAATAGCTGGTGTACAGGATTTTTTCCACCTAAAACTCTAAATCTCAGAAACAGGATGGGTGAGCTCATCTTACCTAGCTTACTTACAGAAGTGCCAGCAGCCGCACCCATGCATACTGCAGTCACCATATTAGCTCATAAGTCAGGCTTATTCCACAGACGGCTTAAATAAATCTCAAAAGAGATAAAAAAATAAATGAGAGAAAAGGTGTAAATCACTGAGGTGAAGTGTTAATCAAATATATAATTGGTTAATACAAAAATACCCTTAAATAAGTTACATAATTAGAAAAATGTGTAATTGACCAGAAAAAAAATTTGTAATAAGAAAACATACAGATAATTCCATAACAAGTAAAATAAAAGACAAAAAATCCAAACATCATGAATTACTATGGAAATGCTAATAAGAACCACAATATCAGACACCTACAAAGAATGGCTTATTGCACATTCTTAAGTAGTGTTGTTGAGCATGAAAGGAAGAATAAATGCCAGAATATGGTCAATGGTAATAAAAACAAATCTAGCCTCTGTGGAAAACTGTGTGAATATACTGAAGAAAATAACATTGTGTTTAGTCCAACAATACCACTATGAGGCATTTATCTTTGGAATACAGGTGACACTACATTAAAATACATTTGCAGCCTTTTGGGTAATATTTGCATTTCAAAAATTGGTATATTTTCTCAATTTACTTAAGTTGAAAACCTTTTGTTTCTATAAATTGCCACTTCTTCAGCATCTTCTGAAAATTTTAATTGTTTACTGTTTAAATTTCAGATTTTCCCACCTTAGATTACACACAATGTTTGCTTTTACATGTGACACCAGAATGAGTTGAATTAAGCTTTTGGTGATAAAACAGTGTTCTACTATTGCACTTACTCCTTATAATTTCCTTATAATGTACCATATTTATAGTGAAGTTGCATGGAAAAATCCTAGACTTTACAAATAAATATTTTTGGCTCAATGCTCTTTAGTGCATTTCAAAAAATGAAATAATGCAGTTCAATATCTACGCATTTATTTTAATTAATTTGATTCATGTTTTTTCTTAAAATGATTTATTTCTAACCTCAAGTAGAGGCTAATATTTTGAAAGCTAATATTTTGTTAACCTAACAAGTTAACATGAAAGTAGTTTTGACACCAGTAGAAAGAAACCACACCCTCTTCTCTCTGAATAAATTGGAGGGGTCCTGTCAGTGACAGATCCCAGTTCAGCCTCAACTACTCCCTTTTTTCCCTCTTTCCAGTCTTAGCACACATCCGGAAACAGCACAGGCAGCATTTTGTGATGAGCAATAGTGCAGCTGCCACACAGGCCAGCAGGAACCCGATCACGTCCAGAGAGTGGTACTGGAACAGGGGTGAGCCCATGGGAGGCCGGCCGCAGGTGTTTGGCTCCTTTGTGGCGCATGACGCAACTCGATCCAGAAGACCGCCCTGTCTAGAGGCTTCATTGGCTGATCTTGCTGAATCGCCTTTAATTTCATTGCATTCTCCTTATACCTAAAGGAAGTCCCCAAAAAACATAGTGAAAGAAGTGAAATTGCCCAGTAAATTGTTTATCAGAGAGAGCTTTTAAATGTCACATATATGAATCAAAGTAAAATCACAGAGCTACAATTGCAGTTTTGTATTTGGTGAATCTTCATTCACAGTGTTCCTAACTTGGAATTTATCATTAGAAACACATTTTAACAAACAAAATGGAGTCTATGATATGTCAAGCACGGCAAGTTCCTTACTACTGTATTATATCTGAGGCCCCATGCACTACAATTTATAAATGCAAATTTATCACTTGAATAAAATTATAAAGCAATGCATTAAGTGAAAAAAGCCTTTTAGCCATAAGATTAAATATTTTGTAATGCATGCAAAAAATATAATAATTTCTAGAGATGGAATATAGACTATTGTGTTTCCAATCGGAATATTTTTTAAGGGCTTTTGAAATGTCTGGAATTTAGGTCAGAGCGATAAGGTCATTTCTCTGTAACATAGCACATAGATTTAAATTTGAACCTTAATTGGTAAAATGTTTCTCTGCTAAGACCTTTTAATATAATAACTGAAGTTACTTACTAAGAAGAAACAGTATTTGCAGCTTCAAATACTGTCAATTTTGATTCTGCAACTTTAAGTTCTTAAGTTTTACTTCTTCAGTTTCTGTAGTATATGTAAAAATGTTCTCTTACTATTACATAAAAGATCTTTACATTTGTTTACAGAAGTAATTGCTGCAATAATTCCTTATTTTTCTGTCAATTTGGGTATATGCAATATTTTAATAAAAGTTTGAGGAAAATGGCTCACTACTATGGGTTTAGTCATGTTGGTAATTTAAATCTCTGAAAGTATCACAAGACACAAAGTTGGAAAAGTTACTAATTTATTGACACTTTCTTTTCTTTGGAGGAGTGGAGGTCACACCCTGCAATGCTCAGGAGTTACTCCTATTCTGCACTCATGAATTACTCCTGGCTTGCTCTGGGGACCATATGGGTTGCCGGAGATCGAACCCAGGTTGGCCGCATGAGGCAAACGCCTTACCTGCTGTGCTATTGCTCCGGCCCCCATTAATACTTTCTTAAAGTGTGCGATACTCACGAAGGATCATTGATGACTATCTTCATAGCATTGAGCAAATCTGAGCTTGACATTGTTTCAAAGTCCACTCTGACTGCTGCTCCCTTGGCCACCATATGAGCAATGTTGTCAGGCTGATCCGCAAAGAGGGGAATGCCCACCATAGGCACCCCCATGGTAAATTGCCTCATAGAGGCCATTGGTCCCACCATGAGTTATGAATGCTTTGGTTTTTGGGGTGACCTAAAAGTAGGTGAATATGAGGAAGTAGTCATGATACAGGGCACTGAAGTGAAAGGATACAATAAGACACGGAGAGAGGCATTGCTTTCAGATAACATTTCTACACAAAATTAAATTTTTTTCAGATCTCTGAATTGGCCTATATTATTCTGGTAGATAAATACATAAACAGATATTTACTTTGAGTTGGAAAATAAAAACATGTTTTTCAGGTAAAAATTAAAAGAGTTTTAGTTTAGTTTTGAATTATTTGATGCTACAGGTGGTGCTCAGAACTAAATCCTAGCTCTGCACCTAAGGGTCACTTTTATCAGTGGGTACCATATAGATGGCTATGGATTGAACCTGGGTCAGTCATGAGGAAGGCAAATGCCCTCCCTACTGCTATTACTGCTCTGGCTCCTAAAATGTTTATATCCAAAACAGTGTGGGGAGAAAATTAAAATGGAAATGATATATGAGAAACAGTTTTAAGAATTGAAATAATGTAATATATTTGGTAACTGAAATAATGTAATATATTTGGAATTGGAATTTCAGTGTTAAACAATATAGACTATTACTATATAGATTTTCAGTGATGTTCTGCTGAAACTTATTTAAAATAATAATGTATGGTTAATTTAGTTAAACATTTATGTAATAAAAACTCCTATAGGGGCTGGAGCTATCATACAGTTGGTAGTTCATTTGCCTTACATGCAGCCTACCTGGGGTCTAACCTGCCAGCCCTCATGGTCCCCTGAGTGCTGCTGGGAGTCATTCCTGAGTGCATAGCCAGGGAGTAACCCCTTAGCATTGCTGGGTGTGACCCAAAAAGCCAAAAAAAAAAAAAACAAAACAGAAAAAAAACAAAACAAAAAAAATCCTTCTTTTTTTTTTTTTTTGGTCATACCCAGTGGTGCTCAGAGTTTACTCCTGGCTCTGTGTTCAGAGTGTTGTGGCAGGGAACTTGGGAGCTCCATAAGGCACAGGGATCCAGGTCAACAACATTAAAGGAAAACAAGCACCTTAAGAACTGTACTACCTTTATGCCCCCTAATATACATTTTTTTAAGTTACAAGGACATTTTTGATACCTCAGAATAAATACTTATGTTATTCTTATAAGTATGATTTGCAAGAAAGACTAGTATTGTTACTATTTTTCTCTTAATAAAAAGTTAGAGGGAAAATATTTGACAGTTCTTGCTTTGTACTTAAAGATAAGGCAGTTAATTAATCTATGAATTAATATAATATATTTATATATTAAGACATCAAGTGAGTATGGGATTCATTTTATCTAGAAATTATAGCTGTTATTGGGCCATCTTATATATCAATATTATTATAATACTCCTTATAGTTAATTTTTTCTATGGATCACTTTTGAAATACTAACAGGATGGAACTGGTTTTCAAGATATCAACTCTGAGAGATATGCTTGTACTCTATCTCAGGAATTTCCTTATGAACTAATACTGGTCAAGGAGTTAGGAGGAGGAGTGCAAGCCCTGAACTTTGATTCCACCATTGCATGCTCCAGAGATCAGTCAGTTGTACCCTTGTTAATGCGTAACACTGTGGAAGTCTATCTAGCAGCACCATATTTTGCGTTTGGAGCTGTGCTGTCAGACCCACCTAGCAATCCCTGTGCTGCCAATGGTGGACTCGAGAAAGTTGTTTATCTTAGGGAATGTTGAACATATTAATAATAGAAATATCTTAATATGTATCTGAATTTAAATATTTAAACCTAAATACCTGTTTCATTGATAAAAGCAATTGTGCTGTCAGAGAACAAAAGTCTAGCTTTATATCTATAGATAATGTGTAAGATTTTGAAAAAGGCTTACATTAAAGCTACTCTAAAGAATGAAAAAATTTCTGAATCTACAGTCAAAAGAACTAAACCCATGATAGAATGAGCTGCTCTTCAGACATACATTGCCTTTAATTTTCATTTTTTAAAAATGCAGAATGACAAAGGTCATTAAACAGGCTCTTCTGCAAGTAAGTGTGTAATAAACTCTGGACTCTCTGTAGCCTTGAATTTGAATTTCAGGACTCGAGACATGGTAATAAAAGTGGTTGATTTCAGGGGGATACCACCGCCAGTATTATTCTGCACTGTACTTATTACCACTAATTCTATTTCTTATTGCAGAAATGTTTAGAAAAAGTAATTTCTACTTTTCACTCTGCTTGCAACCAAGTTCCACTGGCTGATATCACTGTTCTCATTTAAGGCTCGCAACTCAGTGTATCACTTCAATACTCTAAGTCATTTTTGTATATAATTGCAAATCTTAAAAGCTGGTTCAAGCTTTCCTACTTCCACTATTTGATCATGCAATCCATAAAATTGCTGGTGCAATTAATTACCAATCTCTGACACTACTAACCAATTGAACATTAAAAATGATCAAAATGTGTCTGATGGATGCTAGAAATTGATTTCACATCAGGCCTTTATGAGGCGATATTCTCATTTCAGTTTTATGGAATCTCCTTTAAAGGACACAAGGCTCATATTAGAGGTTGTTTTATTTTCTCTTTCTCTTTTTTTTAGAAATATTTCACCTGACTGTAGTAGAGCATTGAAGTAAAGTCCAACACTTCTCAGTCTCCAATTATGAATTGCCTAACCCTGGAAATTCCCATGACTGTGAAACACTCTTCCCTCAAATTTTTTATGAATTATTATTATGACAAATATATATATATATATTTATTTATATATATATAATTTGTATGCAGTATATAGTCTCAGTGGAAAAATGTGTATCTTTTCTTACTCTTTATAATTTTTTTTTGCTTTTTTGGTCACACCTGGCAATGCCCAGGGGTTACTCCTGACTCTTTGCTCAGGAATTACTCCTGGCGGTGCTCGGGGACCATATAAGATGCTGGGGATTGAACCCGGGTAGAGCGCGTGCAAGGCAAGTGCCTTACTCTCTGTGCTATCACTCAGGCCCCTATTTATAATAATTATTGAGCTGGTTTTAATATTTGTGCCTGATCAATAATAAGTAAACTACAGCTTAGAGAGTACAAAAAGACTCAGACATAAATCATGGCTATACAGAAAGACCAGAATTAAGAATAGAGCATAGGAAAGAAATTGGAGACTTTTGAAAAAAGCAAATATTCCCTACATGCCATTCTTAGTCCATAAGAGTCTCTTTTCAGCTGCTCATAAAATAATAGAGTGTCACAGTTCTGCCTATGCGGCTCAGAGTAAATTGCACTATATAAATACTACAGATTACTTTGGCATATCTGATGAGTTTGCCATGGTCAAGTCTATAGCACATGGCATAAATAGGCAGTTTGTCATTGTTCTGGTGTATCTTTATCTTTAAATATTTTTGTCATCTAAATGTGCTACAAGGATGTAAAATATGTTGAACACACATTGACAAAGAACATTTTCTCATACTTCCACCATGGAATGTGGACTTATTAGTGCTTTACAAGAGAGTCAATTTAATTCTGGATCTTCCTAGCAGTAGGAGTTGGGAGATCAGGGGTACCTGATCAGATAATGCCAGTGCTGGACAGCAATTTCTGAAGCTTCCCTACTGTGCCAAGAAGTGCAGTAGTGCTCAGATCTATAGTGCTGAGTGTCACCAGGCCTACGTTCATCAGTGTCTGGTGCTCACATTGTGTCTGGATCAACTCAGACACAAGTGTATACTAGGCATGCTTTTGATATCTAAAGCTATATTCCTGGATGTTTTATGCTTTATTTCAATCATGAATTTGTTTTACTTATTTCCGGTTACACCCAGAGATGCTCAGGGGTTTTTCCTGGCTCCGCACTCAGGAATTACTCTTTGTGGTGCTGAGGGACCACATGTGATGCTGGAAAATTGAACCCAGGTCATGCGTGAAAGGAAAACGCTCTACCCACAACTATCACTCAGGCCCCTAATAATTTTTTCTATGAAAACATTTAAGCATATGTTCTAATTAGATTTGTAACTGTATCATAACTACTTGACTATTTATGTGATAGGAGTTATGATATGGTAGTCATAATAATAAATTAATATCCATTGAGTTCTTTGAAAAGAATAGCAAGGGGCTGGGTTGATTGTACAACTGGTAGGGCTCTATGGGGCTGACCCTAGTTTGATTCCTGACACCTCATATGGTCCATAAGCCTGCGAAGAATGATCCCTGAAAAAGAGCCAGGAGTATTCCCAGAGTATCATTCGTGTGATTCTAAAACAAAAACAAAAGCAAAGAATAAGAGAGTTGAAAAATGACTAAAACTAAGACTTAAGGTTTAAAAGCCACAAATATGACATTTGAATAATAAGAAGCTATTCATAATCAACTTCCAACTGTTATATCATACTTTTAGATATTATCTGAAAAATAAATGTAGGAAGTAACATGTATCAATCAGGTATTAGCAAACACATAATAATTTTGTTTCCTCTTAATTATTAATATTCTGTTTGGAATTACTTTTATATCAGTTCTTTTGTTTCAGAAACTTACCAAGAAGGTCATTCTGAGGCAACCACTTATATATCCGAGTATTTGCCCCTAAAGCATCTGGCTTCTTGCTATCAAATCTCCATAGAACCTATGTATGTTAAGAAAATATGTTAATCTAAAGTCAAATGTCAACATTATACTAATTTCAAATGCCAAACACACGAAAGATTATTCACCTTTTCCTATAGAAAATAAGTAATTAGAAGGTTCTGACCTGTAGTACAGTGTGAAGGGCATTTAACTGCCTTGCACACAGTCAACCCAGGTTCTATCCTTAGTTATCTGAGCATAAAGCTAGGAATAGCTCCTGGGAAATCAATGAGAAAAAAAATCTTTTGAACTGAGTTCTTTATTGTCCAGAATTGCACATTGTATAACTGAAACCTTATATGAACAACTTGGTATATGTATATCTCATGGTGATTCAATAAGCATTAAAAACAAATACATTGTTAAACATTTTGTTCTTGGACATTCTCCATAGTAAAGGATATAGAACTGGCTATAAATCATGGAATAGTGAAAAAAAATCCAAAATTGTCATTACTTCATTCTACTTAGGTTAATAGCATCTACATTATAGGGTATAAATATAATTAACTAGTTCAAATGCTGTAGCCAAGAATTTTCATGTCATTAACAAAAGATTCTCATTGTGGAATTACCCAGAAATTTTTTATAATATGAATTATAGCACACAAAAGATAAATCTCTGCTTGCTATGTGTAAGTTAAAGTAACTTTATGTCCTCTTCAAATATAAACACAGATGGCAAGCAAGAACTGTATCAGTAGTAAACTGACAAAGTAGATCTTGCAGTCGGAACAGCAGTGCAGACAGCAGGAAGGGCACTTGTCCTGCATGTGGCTGACCTACGTTCAGTCACTGACACCACAAATGATCCCCTGAGCCTCTCTTGAGTGATCCTTCAGTGCAGAGCCATTGAACATCACTGCATCAGGTGTCCAAATACTACTACTACTACTACTACTAACAATAATAATAACAATAATAATAATTTTAAATGTTTATGTGTGGTTTATGTCTTAATTTTCCAATAGCAGGCATTTTTTTTATTTGCTTTTTGGGTCATACCCTGCTATGCTCAGGAGTTACTCCTGGCTCTGCACTCAGGAATTACTCCTGGCAGTGCTTGGACGACCATATGGGATGCCAGGGATCGAACCGGGCTAGCACAGGCCAGCTGCAAACGCCCTATCCACTGGGCTATCACTCTGGTCCTGAGTAGGCATATTTTTATTGACTTTTTTGTTTTTGCTTTTAGGTCACACCCAACGATGCTCAGGGGTTATTCCTGGCTCTGCACTCAGGAATTACTCCAGGTAGTGCTTGGAGGACAATATGGGATGCTGTGGATCTATCCTGTGTTGGCCGCATGAAAGTCAAATGCTGTACCCTGTGTGCTATCGCTCCAGCCCCTTTATTGACTTTTATACAACTCTCTTACCTTCATCTTCTAAACAATCAAAGCTATCTTGAGCTTGAAAGAGGTTATGTAATGCTGATTCTTACATTGATACATTTTACCCTGAGAAACATTTAATAGTTATGTTTTAAAACAACACTCATATTTTATTAATTCTTGATTAAGTTCACCCCCTAAAAATATCTCACTCTTCTTTCAATGTCGGTCGTATTATCATTTAAAAGTACAGTTTGTATGAATTTAGCAACTTATATATACTTTTTTGTTAGGATTCATATGTAAGATAAAACAGGTATATCATCACAATTAAGCATTCATGTATGAGGTTATTATAGTCACATAATTACAATACTAGCAGACACAGTGTTGGTTACTTGTTACACATAGTATATGACATTATATAACCTTTTGTGGAATCTGAGCAAGGGCTGCTGCAATAACATTGGCTCTCTCCTCTGACATGTCACTGATCATTGACCCAAGAGTAAACACCACAATACCATCATCCCCAGAGCTCTGGACAAACTCTTCCATTTCCTGTGAAGACAAAAATTGACCCAATAATGAACTGCATAGTAAAAACTAACTTAAGAGAAGGATACAAAAATAGTATAGTAGAGAACATAAAGTATTTTAGAAATTATTAATCACTTTTAAAATTATGCTGTAATACTAAAAATGACATTTACAGGTTTAGAAAATTCCCTTTTTTTGCTTTTAGACAAGATTGTAGAAATAGTCTTTGCCTTTGTGCTTTTGGCATACAAAGCTACTGTTTCACCATCTTAGTTCACCCCCCTATCACCTCTGAGACTTATATTTAGTCTGATCCATTCCTTTTCCCACTTCTACCACTTCTTGGGAGTCTCAATTTTGTCTTCAGTCCATAAATTTGTTGCAAATATATACTTTTCAGACCCCCTTCTATATTGCTTTGTTAACCACATGTATGAGACAATTATTACTTTTTCTCTAAGTTTAACATAACCCTCCCTAGATGGATCCAAACTATAACACAACACACTACTAGACTATGTGAAATCTATAGCTGAAATACTTTTCATTGTGATTTTTTTTTTTGGATCAGCATACCTGATCCAAAAAAAATAAAACTACTGTAGGGTGGGTGTTGATGATCTGGACTGTGATAGGCTCGTCTGCTGGGTGGAGTTCTAACAAGGGGGAAGCCCGGATGTGGAAAAAGGTGGCCCTCATGGAGTGGGAGGGGTGTTGGTCTGGCTTATTGCAAGGCTCTGCTGGGGTGGCGGGCCAGGACTAGAACCCACCATCCTGCTCTCCCTGTGCCCAGTTGCTCACGAGGCTCCCGGGAGGGATGGTGGGTTCTAGCCCTGCCCGCCACTCAACAAACCAGAGGACTCCCCACTCCATGAGGGCCATCATTTTCCACATCTGGACTTCCCTCTCATCAGAACTCCACCCAGCAGATGAGCCTATCACAGCCTGGCTGCCCGGCCGCTTGCAGCTGTGCAGTTCATCAATAAATGCTGTATTTAGAGGTGACTACAAGAGTATGCCACTCACACGGTAAACCTGGCAAGCTGCCCTTGTTGTATTTGATATGCCAAATACCAGTAGCAATTATATTAGGTCATTCCCATGACCTAATATAATAGCTTGAGGCTCTTTATATTCCTGGAGCAAGCAGATACCCTTGGGATCTACTAGCATGAGACAGGACATATGGAGATATTACTGGTGCCCGCTCGAGCCTATAGATGATGAAAGGGAAGATAGTGATAGTGATAGTGTGTGTTTTTTTCTAAAACTTCTTTGTCTATTCATCTTTCATTGTACATGAGTTGTTTTCATACTTTGGGTAACAGAAATAGAGAGCCCAGGGACTTAAGGGGTCATATTTTTTTAAATAAATTTTTCATGTTCCTGGGATATATGCTAAGAAATAAAAATAACTAGATCATATGAGAGCTCAACTTTTACTTGTTGCTTCTTTTTACCTACAAAGTTTCTGTTCTACTTTCTATTGAGACTGAATAAGACTACATTCCTACAGTGTCATCTGAGTAAACAATTCACAAGTGTTGGCATTATCTATATTGCCATTGTTATGTAAAGAACCTGCAGGGCTTTTACTATTAATATATGAAATCTAAACCATAGAGCAATAATTTTCATTCCACCCTTCATAATTCCTTATTAATGATCATTTTGCTTTTGATTTTTAAGTGTTGATGTTGGATCCCTTATAAAAAGGAATCATAGATTATAATTACTGCATCTTTCAATGTCTTATAAGACAGCTTTCTTTTCACAGTTTTATAGGAGGATATTTACTTAAATACAATTTCTGATAAAGTATTTTATCAGAAATTGGTAGCATTTTGTTTTAAGGAGTTGGTGCATAGTATCACTAAATTAGATCAATCATAGTATTATTTTGATAATTTAATGCCTGTTTAGAAAATGCACTTTTCTTGCTAATTACAGCCAATGTATAAAAAAAAAAGATCTGTAGTAAGTTAGTTTAATATGTGCCCAGATTTACACATTGTATGACTGAAACCTTATCAACAACTTGTAACTGTGTATCTCATGGTGATTCAAGAATCATGAAACAAAAACATTGCTACACAATTTGTGCTTGGACATTCTCCATAGCAAAGGAGACAGAACTAGCTATAAAAAAGTAATAAATAGTGAAAAAAATCCAAATGTGTCCTCAATCATTCCACTTAGCATAATAGCATCTACACTATAGAGCATAAATATATATAGCTAGTTCAATAGTTGTATCACTTGTATCACTTGTTTTCCCATTGTTCATTGATTTCCTTGAGCGTGCTCCAGTAACGTTTCCATTCATTAGGAATGAGATCCATTATTGCTACTGTTTTTGGCATATCAAATACACCAAGGGTAGCTTGCCAGGCATGCCGTGACTCTAGGTTCATCTCAGGGGGCCTAGTCTTTTTCTATGTCAGATCATCAACTATCCAGCACCTATGGGGTAGAGCCCTAGGTGTGGAAAATCCTGTATCCTGTCGGTCACCTTCTGATGTAGCCGGGTACCACAGCCACACCTGCAACACCTCAAAGGCAGATGTAGCCAATAGCTACAGCCAGTAGGTGTAGTCAATAGCTGTAGTCAGGAATTTTTTATATTATTGACAACAGATTCTCATTGTGGAATACCCAGAAATTCTATAATATGAATATAGTAAACAAAACGATAAACCTCTACTTTGCTATGTTTACATTAAAGAAACTTATGTTCTCTTCAATATAAACACAGATGACAAGCAAGAATTGTATCAGATACTAAACTAACAAATAGATCTTGCAACAGAACAGCAGTACATCAGGAAGGACACTTGTCTTGCATGTGGCTGTTCTACGTTCAGTCACTGACACCACAAATGATTCCCTGATCCTCTCCTGGAGGGATTCCTTATTGCAGAGCCCAAGTCTGTGTGTGTTGTGCTGTGAGGACAAGTACATGTGGTACCAAGCACATGAGTCACCCGCATCTCCCCTCTTGAGTTGTGTTCTGGGGTTCCCTTTGTCTTTGGAGAAGCCCCAATCCCTCCTGAAGGCAATTCCCTCTCCCTTTTGCCCTCCTTCTGTCCTCAAAAAGACTCCAAATAATATGCTTTAACATCACCTCTTATCTGCTGCTGAAATTCTTCCTGGTCCTCACAAAGATGACGAAGCCCTGGGTAAGGCCCAGGACTGAATTTCTTTTCCTGTAAATAGCAATTCCTAGCTCCAGTCTGAGGTGAGGGCTTTCTGAAATTTGGTGGTGGGATTAGCTCCTTCTCTGAAAAGGTATGAAGTATGCTTGATGCCCTCCTAGTGGGCCTGGGGGCAGGGCTCTGATCACTGCAGAACATGGGCTCATTAGGGAGACTTTATCAGTCTCAATTACAGGTGAAGAAAATGAAAGCAAAAAGGACCATAATTAGAGAGAGATGCAAATCAAAACAACAATGAGATATCACCTCACACCACAGAGACTGGCCCATATTCAAAAGGGTAAAAGCAACAAGTGCTGGCGTGGATGGAAGGAAAAGGGGACTCTCATACATTGTTGGTGGGAATGTCGACTTGTACAACCTTTCTGGAAAACAATATGGACATTCCTTCAAAGACTAGAAATTGAGCTCCCCTTGACCCAGCCATACCACTCCTGGGAATATACCCTGGGAAGCCAAAAACACACAGTGGAAACACAATCCACACTTTTTTTTTTTGCTTTTTGGGTTACACCCAGCAATGCTCAGGGGTTTCTCCTGGCTCTGCACTCAGGAATTACTCCCTAGCGGTGCTCGGGGACCATATGGGATGCTGGGGATCGAACCGGGCGGCACAGGCCGGCCGCATGCAAGGCAAATGCCCTACCCACTGGGCTATCGCTCCGGCCCCACAATCCACACTTTTATTTTCATAGCAGCACTATTCACAATAGCCAGAACCTGGAAACAACCAGTATGCCCGAGAACTGATGACTGGATAAAGAAACTGTGGTACATCTACACAATGGAATACTATGCAGCTGTCAGGAAAAATGAAGTTATGAAATTTGCCTATAAATGGATGGACATGGAAAGAATCATGTTGAGTGAAATTAGTCAGAAGGAAAGAGAGAGACATAGAATGACTGCATTTATTTGCATGACATAAATATACCAGGTGATCTTACCAAAAGTGGAAATTACCACAAGCGTGTGGGAGTCAGAGGTTAGGTAAGACAGAGAAGGGAACATGTGTGAATCAATGTCAAAAGGTCTGATACCAACATAGAACTGAGCATTAAATACAGACAAAAAATGCAAATGATGGCTTCTAAGTGTGCGTAGTGCAACTCACAATGTGTAGGAGATGGAAGAGAGAGAGAGGGAGAGAGAGAGGAGATAAAGAACCTGCCATTTAGGCAGGACGTGGGAGGGGGAGGGAATTGGGGACATGGGTGGTTGGTGATGGGCACTGGTGGAGGGCGGGGTGCTGGAACACTGTGTGACCGAAACCTCCAAACGTGAACAATGTTGTAATTGTATATCTCACGGTGGTATAATAAAATGTTAAAAAAAATAAAAGAGGTCTTTATAAAAAAAAAAGGACCATAATTACCTTAGGTAGGGGCTTGGCAGGTTTGCAGTGCAGTCCTCCAACAAATTCAAAATTTGGTAAGTAAGGGTGAGGAAACTGAAAATCCCAGTATGTTCTAATGAGCCAGATTTCAGCTTTGCCCATCAGCTCATAAAATGTAGTGGGTCTTCCTGAGGAAGAAAAAAAGTAGAAAAGGAGAGAGTTAAAAAAGGAGAATATGCAAAGTGAATATTACAGGAAAATCTCTGAAAAAAACTTATAATGATATAATAAACTTCACTTGTATCACCTGTCTTCCCCTTGTTCATTTATTTGATCGAGCAGGCTCCAGTAACATCTCCATATATATTGTCGCATGCTGAGTGTAGGCCAATGGCATCTGTTCCTTCTGGGAACATGAAGACCCTCAAACCATTCCTTCAGATCATGGGAATGAGGTCTATAATTGTTACTGGATTTTGGCATATCAAATACGACACTGGTAGCTTGCCAGGCTCTGCCAAGTGGGTGGCATACTCTTGTAGTAGCCTCTCATCTCGTGCATTTATTGATGAACCACAGTGGTGAAAGATTGGCTTTTCTGCTGGGTTGTTTTCTGACGAACTATGGAGTCCAAGTGTTGAAAATGGCAGCCCCTCATTATTTGGGGGTTCATTTGGCTTCTTGCAAGGCTCCTCTGGGATGGTGGCTAGGGCTAGAATATACTATTTGTTCAACAATACAGTTTCAAATCTATTATCTATGATAATAAGATACTACTAAAATGTGCTCATATGTTATGCATGTGGTTCATGTATATTTACATAAAGTATAAAATCATCCTGAAAAAATTATTATACAAAAATTGGATTTAAATTGCTTTTGTTGGGAAGGAGGGATGTATAGCTAATAGCAAGTTGTCCACCTTTCTTTCACCTGCCCTTCCTGAGTGATCTACCGCAACCCAAATGGTCCTCTGAGTGGTCCCTGACCCTCAGCCTGGACTGAGCCCCTGAGCACAGCTGAGTATGACTCTAAAAACAAAAATGCTAACAAGTTTAGGACAAGAAAGAATATAATCACTCTTATGTCAAACAGCAAAGCAGAGTGTACAAATGTGCCTTCCATGTTCCTTTTTGGTAATGTTTTTTTTTAACCTTCACCAGAACTGAGGGAGTTTACAAAGGGTGTTTTGGAAGATTCAGAAGATTCAGAGAGAGAGAGTCCATAGTTCTCTCCGTGAAGATACTGTTCAATTTACCCTCTCTTCTCTATCTAAATAAACAATTTTTTATATAGAAACAATAATTTGTGTCCCACTATATTTAAAATGTCATCTCTAATATCACATGATTAGGTTATTCCCAGCCATCATTGATGATTGGATGTAAATTACAGGAACTGAACATGAATTTGTATATTCTGAGAAGTTGTGAAGTATAAGATTTAAAGATCTTCAAATTACTGATCCTCCATATATTTACAAATGGGAACACCTCTCCATAGGCACTTGCAGAGTTTCAACCAATTAACAAAATATTCCCTTGACCCGAAAATTTACAAGTAAATTAGAATTTTATTTTGGAGACCATAGGACTAATCATCTATATTTACTACCAGACTGGTTCATATTAAAATGATATTATTTTCATATTGTATATTATGCAAAACATATAGGATCAATTTACAAATATAGACACCTAGCAGTGACCACTCTTAACTTTGATTCTTTCTTTAATGAACATAATTTTCAAAAAATATAGATGAATATTTCTATCTTCACTTTGAACAAGATTGTATGCTTGAAAGAGATGATTTGCTCTTACAGACTAATGAGAGAATGTGCAATTATTAGAAGGTAAGGCTCTTGGTATTGACTGAAATTGAATCACTTTCCACAGTCAATAGTTTCTTCAGGTAATTGGGGAAAATAGCCTTAATTCTACATAACGAAATTGGAGAGAAATAATTTCATGAATGCTCAATAAATGGTTGTAAAAATTATGTGACTCTCAATAGACAAATCTGCTTTGATCAAATATTAGTTTCTAATGTTTGCTTTTTAAAAATCAAAGATTGATTAGCAAAATGAAGATTTAGAGTGAATAGGTGTAACAAATAAAAATCTAGAATAATAAAATTAATTATACAATAAGTATGAGATTAATTATCAAACATAATAAATGTACATATTGCAAGCGTGTAGTATGTTGCCAAAAACTAAACCATGGATGTTGGATGATAACAATGAGACAGTTTAGGCTCTTCAATTTTAAGTATTCATTGTTGTTGGAGAGATAGTAAAGTGGGTAAGGTGGAAAATTTTTCTTTCCAAAGTATTAGGACACTTAAGACATTACCAAGTGTCATATAACTTACCTAGTACTTCACTATAAAACTGATCCCATTTCTTCTCATTTATTGTCTGGAACCAAAAGTCAAAATAAATCACATATATCATATTTTTCACCCTCTCCATGAATGTCATTTGGTCACTTAATTCAGATAAAACAACAGGTACATAGGATGGTGGGAGGGGGAAGGCCTCCGGCATACTTTTCAAATGAAGATCCAGTAGAGAATCGGAGACTGTACACTAAAGGTACCTCAAGCATTTCAGCTAGAAGCTCACCACAGGGTCCAATGGCATCAGCAAAAACAACGTCAAACTTTGATTCTTGTAATTTTTTCATTAGCTTCTTGTTCAGTACTACGTCTTTACAAAGATTTTCCAGTATACCCAAAAATTCCCAAATAAAATCTTCTGTTTTTGAAAAATAATACCAAAATGAATTTTTTGGCATTTCATATATCCATCCATTGAAGGATTTTCTGGAGAAAGGCTTCAATTTCACCCTTTTCATAAGATGTTGGGTAAACTTCAAATTTTATTGTGGATGGTTTTGTAGGATCAACAAGAATAGAAGCCTTCGATGTAAGAACAGTCACTTCATGACCTCTCTTGATGAGCCCATTCAGAATTGCCTGCATGTTCATCCAATGACTGTATTCTGTCGGCCACACCAGCACCTTTCCACAACTCCCACAACTAAAGAAACAACTCAATTCTAGCAGTATCAAAACTGAAATGCACTTAGGAGACATTCTGGCAGCTTATGACAGAAAAGTTCTGGTTTATTTGCCTTTCATCAAATTTATATCCAAGGATCAATTGATTAGTATGTTAAAATATAACTGCCACATATCAAAGTACTAAAATTCAAAACATTTAGACTTCAGGTAGAAAACAACAAAGGCAGTTGACCTTTTGTGTATCAATTGTGCTCTAACTCAGTTCATTAGTTTACCCTGAAGTTAATGTCATGCCATCGAAATGTGAGGTGATGACCTTGAATGTGCAAGTCACCTATATTATGCAATAGTTCACAAGTTGGCAGAATAGTGGCGAAGGGAGAGAGGACTGTCCCTAGTCTCCTGACACAACAAAAACTAAAACTATTGTGAATTTCATGACTTTTTTTTATTATGATGGCTAAGACTTTGCTTATTTTTGATAAGTGTAAAGGAAATTTAGGTGCGGTGCCCAGCAGCATTCCCCACTGCGTTCAAGGCAGGGGATACCCAAATCGCAGATGGCAGGGTTCAGCAGGTTCCCTGACGTTACTCACAATCTAATAATGTCCCTGGCCCTGTCAGGGGCCCATGGCATTCTCCCTGACCTACAGATAAAGGAGTAAGACCATGGGCTCTTGAAAGTCTCAAATTCTCTTCTTTTAATCTCTCTGTTTTTTAATCTCCTTTTATTTTTTCTCTCACTCTGCCACAAATCAGGGACCTCTCTCCTTGATCTCCCTCATAGTGGACCCCTTCTATTAATCTCTCTTCCAACAGATCTCTCCCTTCCAGCAGACCTCTCTCTTTCTCAGGATCCCTCTGCCTCTCTCAGGACCTCTCTCCTCAGGGCCCCTTTTAGGGTCTCTCTTCAGGACCTCTCTTCAAATCCTCCTCAGGTCCTCTCTCAGGACTTCTTTTTTCAATTCTCTCCCAGGGCCTCTTTCTCAGGGCTCTTTTTTCAGGCCCTCTCTTATCGTTTTTCTGTGTGTTCGCTCTCTCTTTGTCTGTTTCTTTCTCTCTGTCTCTGTTTCTTTGTCTTGTCATTTTATCAGTTTTCTTTCTCTCTGTTTTCTTTTCCCAGTCTCTTTCTCTTTCTTTTTTCTCTTCATTTTTCTCTCTAAATCTCTTTGTTTCTTCATCTGTTTCTCCATCTCTTTATCTCTCTCTCTATCTTTGGGTCCCTCACTCTTCAGGTCCTTTTTTTCTTTCAGGCCAGCCCAGCCACCCTGGTCCTGGCTCTGGCTCTGAGACCCAGGTACCAGGCATAATGGGAATCCATAATCCCAGATTCCCAAGTCCTGTTAACAGTTTTTAAGTCTAAACAATCTTAAGTCACTTGTTTTCCCATTATTCATTGATTTGCTCAAGTGGGTGCCAATAACATCTCCATTTGTCCCTGTCACATGTTAGTACATCCCAAGGGACTCTGCTCGTTTGAGGAAGATGAAGAGCCTCAAATCATTCATTCAGGTCTGGGAATGAGGTCTATTATTGTTACTGTTTTTGGCATATCATTTATGAAAAGGGTATCTTGCCAGGCTCTGCCATGAAGGTGCTCTCAGATTCTTCATAAATTGATGTACCATCTCAGGTTCACGGTCAGCAGCAAGGGAGCATTTTGTAGGAGGGTCTACCAAGTTTACTGTACAGTGCAGAGGTTGGGGAAAGGGACTCCAGCTCCATCTCCATGGAAGCCAGTGACTTTAGCTGCCAAGACCAGCATACCTGGGCTTGAAATAGAGTTCTCCTTAGGGTGGGGCTTTAATGAGCTGAGCTTGAGATGGGCTTCTCTGTGGGTGGAGCTTTGACTATTTTTTGGAATCTGGATTTTGAAAATTGCTGCCATCCTGGTGCAGGGGTTCTTCTGGATTTTTTCTGAGGCTCTATGGGAGTAGTGGGATGGATACTGATGATCAGCCTAGTACAAGGAGAACAGGTAACAGCTCTGCCCCATGTATCTGTGTCATGGAACAGTTTTTATTTAAAAATCTTAAAACTACATTTAAAAAGCCTAGGGATATCTAACATCTGCTCCTTTTGTTTGATCACTTGATATCTGGTTATTCATCGATTTGCTCAAGCGGGCACCAGTAATATTTCAATTTGAACCTATCACGTGCCAGTGTAGTCCAATGACATTTGGTTATTCAGGAACACGGAGAGCCTTGAACCATTTGTTCAGGTTCTTGATAAGGAATTCTGACAATCTTGTAGGTGGGCGGCCATGAAATCTTTTGACGTCCCGTGGGATCCACTCAGTACACGGCTCTAGTCCAGCAGTTGTCTCCAGATGACAATATATGACCAGCCCATCTGATTTTTGATGCTCTGGCAAATGAGACTGCATCCTTGATTTTCGAGCAGCAACAGAAGTCGAACTCGGATTCCTTCTCTCACTTGAGTGAGGCATGATATTCCAAGCATGGCTCTTTCGTTTCCTCTTTGGGAGACCGGAATACCGTTCTCATCCTGCTTTCGTAGGGCGCGAGGTCTCTGAGGCATATTAATGCAGGGAGAATGGTGGAGTCAAAGAGATGTGCCCGGAGCCAGAGGTTCTTTGTCCTTTTGGCTATTTCTTTGATGTTTTTGAAGATAGTCCATGCCACAGCTCAGGTTTTAGGTCGTTCATCATGTTGACTTCATGACCTAGGTACACATAACTGCTGAATTCAGAGATGTTTGTTCCCTTGAGAGTGAATGGGGCCTCTGGAACTAGTTCATTTTTTCATGAACATAGTTTTGTTGAGATTCAGCTGTAGACCTATCTTTCCACATACATGGTCGAAGTCAGCCACCATTAGTGCCGCTTGGCTGATGTTTGGTGTTATTAGACGATGTCATCAGCGAAGCGGAGGTGGTGTAGCTGCTGGCCATCTATCTTCACTACCATTCCTTCCCATTCTAATTGTCTCATGATGTTTTCTAGGGTAGCACTGAAGAGTTTCGGTGAAATGGTATCACCCGGCCGAACCCCTCTTTTGATGTCAATGATCACTTCCTTGACACAGGTACACCCGGCAGAGCAGAAACCAGCTTTCCCCATTGTGCGCGGCCGCTAGATTTACCTACAAATTGCCGTAAATATTCTCCCCATCCCTCTGAGAGAGCCCTACAAAGTAATGAGAATATAGTGCCCACATGGAAGAGCCTGGCAAGCTGTCTGATGCGTGTTCGATATGCCAAATCCAGTAACAGAAATGTTTATTTTCCTGACCCCAAAAGAGCCCTTAATATGGCAGCAGTAAGAAAGGCAAACAAGCAGTGCCTGATAAAATTTCATGGCCATCCTAGGCTGCCAAAAGGAAGAAGAACTAAAATGACTGTCTGTACTTTCAATGCACATACGCTGGCATCGGGAAGCATATATAGAGGATCTGATACTGTAAGTGAAAAAGATCAAGTACTACATCATTGGTCTGACTGAGACGAGGAGGTGTCAGTTGCATCATGCTGTATTTGACACTGGAGAAGAACTGTTCCTTGGAACATGCGACGAAAGAGGCGTCAGTGGCGTTGGTGTCCTTGTCAACACGAACATGGCCATCAACATTGATTCATTTGAATGCCTAACAAACCGAATAGGACAATTACACTTGAAGAGATGTGGCCCCACTGCCAGCAATTTCTATCTTCATTATCTACGCACCAACATCCACATACAAAGAAGATGAAACTGAGAAATTCTACATGGAATTGGAGGAGTTCTATAAAAAAGATCACACCTTCCACAAGATCATAGTCGGTGATTTTAATGCCAAGATAGGAAGAAGATTGGCTGAAGAACTCCACGTCGGGACCCATGACCTAGAATGAAACGAACAGGGTGAGAGACTATCTGAGTTCATCATGTCCACCAAGACCATTCATGGGAACTCACAGTCCCAGAAAGCTGAAGCGAAACGTTGGACATGGGAATCTCCTGGCGGACAGTTCCACAATGAAATTGACCACATCATCTTCAATCGATGGTTTTGTCTGACCGATGTAGCTGTCGTCCCCAAATTCCAAACAGGATCGGACCACCGTCTCCTTCGTGCAAAATTCTACTTCCTGCAACGGGGAGAAAAGGCTGCAAAGTTTAAGAAGAGAACTCCCAGAACGACTACCAACTGGGAACTCTTTGGCACCATTGCAGCAACATGGGAAGATACCATCATTGACTACATCGATGAAGAATACAACCAACTGGTTCAGCACCTCCATGATTGTGCGAAGAATGCCGAGAGAGAGAAAGACACAAAAGGATGCCTGTCTTCAGAAACTCTCAAGCTCATTCTCCAACGTCGCAAGGCATGAGCCTCAGGAGACCAAATGCTAACATCCAAGCTTGCTAAATGGTGCAGAGAAGCGATAAAAGAAGACCTCAAAGACAGAAGAGCAGAAATACTGGAAGATGCAGCAGAAGCCGGGAAAAGCATTCGCACTGCCCGCCTGTCCTTTGCCAACTATAAGACCAAGATGGCTGCCCTCCGACGCCCTGATGGATCTATCACATCTTCCAGAAAGGCAATGGAGAAGATTATCCAGACTTCTACTCAAATCTCTTTGATAGCCACATCCACCTGCCCACATACCAAATTCCACAGGATGGATATGTCATTCCCAACATTCTCCCTTCTGAAATCCGACATGCCATCTGCGTTGGTAAAGAAGGGAACAGCACCAGGCCCAGATAAAGTCAGACCCGAACACCTGGAAGAATCTGCCGTCGGTACTCATCAATACACTAGCTCGGCTCTTCACACGCTACCTGTCCGAATGCAAGGTGCCCTCCCAATGGAAAACCAGCAGAACAGTTCTACTGTTCAAGAAGGGAGACATTCATGACATCGGCAACTATTGCCCCATCTGCCTGTTGTCCGTCATCTACAAGCTATTTACACGAGTCATCCTGAACAGGATTAGCAGAACACTAGATGAAGGACAACCATGCGAGCAAGCAGGCTTCCGGAAAGGATTCAGCACAATCGACCATATCCACACAGTAACCAAGCTCATCGAGGTTTGTAGGGAGTACAAGATGCCGCTCTGTCTCACTTTCATTGATTTACAGAAAGCCTTTGATTCTGTGGAGACTGAAGCAATCATTGAAGCCCTAGTCAAACAGGTGTTCAAACCCAATTCATCAAGATTCTTCGTGAGCTGTATTACGGATTCACCACCAGGATCTCACCATTCTACAAAGAAGTGATCTTTGATGTGAAAAGAGGGGTTCGACAGGGTGATGCCATTTCACCAAAACTCTTCAGCGCCACCCTCGAGAACATCATGAAACAATTAGAATGGGAAGGAATGGGAGTGAAGATAGATGGTCAGCAACTACACCACCTCGCTTCGCTGATGACATCATTCTAATAACACCAAACATTAGTCAAGCGGCACAAATGCTGGCTGACTTTGATCGAGAATGTGGAAAGATAGGTCTACAGCTGAATCTAAAGAAAACTATGTTCATGAAGAATGAACTAGTTCCAGAGGCCCCATTCACTCTCAATGGAACAAACATCTCTGAATGCAGCAGTTATGTGTACCTAGGTCGAGAAATCAACATGATGAATGACCTAAAACCTGAGCTGCGCAGGAGGAAGAGAGTGGCATGGAATGCCTTCAAAGGCATCCAAGAAATAGCTAAAAGGACAAAGAACTTCTGTCTCCGGGCACATCTCTTTGACTCCACTGTTCTCCCTGCATTACCATACGCCTCAGAGACCTGGGCCCCTACGAAAGCAGGATGAGAATACTATTCAGGTCTCCCAGAGAGGAATCGAAAGAGCTATGCTTGGAATATCACGCCTCACTTAAGTGAGAGAAGGAATCCGGAGTTCTGACCTCCGTCGCTATTCCAGAATCAGGTTCGCTGTCTCGTTTGCCAATGCATCAAAAATCAGATGGGCTGGACATGTAATGTGATTTGGAGACAACCGCTGGACTAGAGCCATTACCGACTGGATCCCACGGGATGTCAAAAGATCACGTGGCCGCCCACCTACAAGATGGTCAGACTTCCTTGTTAAGACCCTGAGGGAATGGTTTGAGGCTCTTCATATTCCTGAATCAACCAGATGCCATTGGGCTACATTGGCACGTGATAGAGTCCAATGGAAATGTTACTGGCTCCCGCTCTAGCAAATCGATGAATAACGGGATTCAAGTGATCAAGTGATCAAATGATCACTTCCTTGTAGAATTGTGAGATCCTGGTGGTGAATCTGTGATTCAGCTCACGAAGGATCTTGATGTGTTGGGTTTGAATGCCCTGTTTAGCTAGGGCATCGATGACCGTTTCAGTCTCCACTGTTAGGGTCCAGAGTCGCAAGTTTTTAGGAATTACAAAGAAACCAGCCAGTAATGTAAAAAGCAAATGGAGTTTATTAAACCAGCTAGCTGGGGTCAAGCTCTCTGGTACGTAGGCCAAGGCAAGACCCCCAGTAAGGGGAAGTTTTAGATTACATAGGCATTACTTGCGTTATAATCCCCATATACTTAAGTTTAAAAAATCAAAGAAAAACATAACTTAAGGAGAAACACAACTTAAGTTGCACAGACAAGTTATTTGATATGTCTCTGGGATGTTCTAAATATTAGTACACCCTACCCGCACCGAGCAGTTCCCATAGATACCGCTGATAGGCTGCTATTTTTTTTTTTGCCCAGATGTCCTTCCCAAGGCCAAAAAGGGGGTGATGTTGAGCCCCCGGTAACTCTCCATAGCAATATGGAAGCCCTGTGGCTTATTGAGCCTGCCTGCCGTTTTTCTTTCCTAACATTTCTCCCTTTTTTTTTAGCTTTATGAGGAATTTTTCTTATAGTTAGAATTATTAAGGTCCAGATACTGCAGTTTTTGATTCATGAGCTGCATTGTGCTGATGGTTTTTTGATGAAAGCAACTAGCCTATTAAGAAAGCAAGGTTTAAAAAGTCAATATAAGCAATAACACTATTAGGGGTTCCAGAAAAGTGGATATTAGGGTAATTATTTAGTGTGACATGTTGAAATAAGATTTAAACTAGCTTGTAGAAGTTTTTAATTTTATTTGCCATGGGCCCTTTTTTTGTTTGCCTGCCTACAATAAGCCCCCCTAGAGATTTTACCGCCTTAAATTTTGGAGGGAAAAATGGGTGAGGGTCCATTTTTGGAGCTTCTTTATGCTGACAAAGGGATGTAAACCCTGCCTGTGCAAGGGGTGAAATCTTATGCTACCTTAGTTTTAGTGGGGCCCAGGCAATGAACTGGTTGAATTTTTTTTGAAGTTATTAACGTTTGTAAGGAAAAAGATAATATTTATTAATTTGAGGAATATTACATTGAAATTATTGACCTTGGAGGAGTTAAAAGGCTTTTTATTAGACCTAGAGAGGGAAGAATGGTTTACTAACTTAGAAAAACATAGAAGTGAAAGCAACAAAGACCAAAGCAACATAACATCATATATATTTTTATGATTGTGCCCATGAGATTAGCTGATAGAAAATGACTTATTGTGTTTAAATTTTTTTTAATGGGCATAGAAACACCAAGCTACCTTTTTGGCTTTTTTTTTTATTGTCTGTTTTTTAGTTGATGTTCTTTTTGTTTAACTTTTGGCTTTAATTATACTGGTCAGACCTGTGACAATGCATGCTAAGTTTTTTTTATAGCTAGTCTGCTTACTTACAGTTGGTACATTAAGTTTTATTTGAATTTTTAAAGGGTACCTTTTAAATTAAGCCTATCAGAATGTATTTTATTTAATTACCTTTGTTAACTAGAATTTGATTTTTATAAGGTAAGTTACAGGAACATGTTTTTTTTTTTACCTTTATTTAAAATTTGCCAGATGACTTAACAATTTTGATTTGTTTTTTTGAATAAACACAGCAGGCTTGGAGAACTTTTCATTTGGGGTACCCCATTACTTACTGAGAATTTCTGGGGATTGGCTAAGACAGCAGGAAACACACCAACGATGGCATTAATATTTTTATCTGTGACATTAGGGATACCCGAACTTGGCCATAACATATGAAGATTAGGTCCGTGACGAGGCTGGATGTGGTCTTGGGTTTCTTCACTGGGGCCTTAAGAGCAGAGAGCAGCCACATTTTTTTGGGGCTGAAGTAAATTTTTACTTCAGTGCCCTTGTTAGTTATTGCAGAGCTGCAGATTTCTTACTTTTTACAGCAGAGACAATTTTTGGAGCTTCCTTGTTTTGGCCAGCCTTTAGGATCTTCCTGAGGTTTGTTGGGCACTTGTAACAGTACCTGTTAAATGTCTGCTTCTGTCATTTAGACCAATTTTTTTGACTTTATTTTTTCTGGAAGAGGGCTTTGGGGTTCCATAGATGGCTTTTTTATCTGTATGAGGGTTACCCCCTATTACAGAGAGGAAAGACTGTTTTTTTAAAATGTGGATTTATGCAAACCAACATAGTGACATGAAACATTAAAAATGTATTGAAGGTGCAGAGAGAAAAGCAATGTTTTTTACTTACAATGATGCAAGGTACCCATTTTAAGGTTACATTAACATTTGTAGAGTTAGAGTGGTACAATTTAATTTTACGTTTAAAACCTTGAGTTTTAATTATTTAAGAGCACTGTAACAGGAGCCCATACCATTTATTTAATATTTTTATAGACCTTGCCAAAAAGGGTACTTAACAATTTTGTGGACATAATAACAGTTTAATTTAGCTTTTTTTTTAAACACAACCTTACACCTTTTATAATAACTCATAGTAACAAATAACAAAATAACTCATAAATAAAATAAAATTTTAAATAAAATAAAATAAAAAAATAAAATTTCTAAGGCAAATATTTGTTAATACAAATATTTGCCTTAGAAATTTTATTTTTAACATTGGTTAAAATTATTTATGAGTTATTTTGCCAAATTTATTGTTAAAAGCCACCAGTTGAAGTGGCTTTTTGCAGTTGTGACTGGATTTTTAAAATAGCCATTTTTTTTCAGTTTGCTATTAGCTGTTTTTTAAGATAGTCACTACATTTTTGTAGGGGGGCTGGCAGCTTCTTTTTGGTGGGGAGAAGGATATGGTCGATTGTGTGAATCCTTTTCGGAAGCTAGCTTGCTTGCATGGTTGTTCTTCATCTAATGATCTGCCAATCCTGTTCAGGATGACTCGAGTGAACATTTTTTAGATGACAAACAACAGGCAAATGGGGTGATAGTTTCCAATGTCGTGAATGTCTCCCTTCTTTAACAGTAGAACTGTCCTGCTAGTTTTCCATTGGTAGGGCATCTTACATTCAGACGGGCAGTGTGTAAAGAGCCGAGCTAGTGTATTGATGGAGGCAGATTCTTCAGGTATTCGGGTCTGACTTTTTTCTTGGCCATGGATGCTGTTCTTTCCTTTGCTCACGAAATGGCATGTCGGATTTCAGAAGGGAGAACATTGGGAATGACATATTCATCCTGTGGAATTTAGTATGTGGGTAGGTGGACATGGCTATCAAAGAGATCTGAGTAGAAGTCATGGATAATCTTCTCCATTTCCTTTCTGGAAGATGTGGTAGATCCACCAGAATTGGACAGTCATTTTTGTCTTAGAGTTGGCGAAGGACAGGCGGGTGTTGTGAATCCTTTTCCTGGCTTCTGCTGCATACTCCAGCACTTATGCTCTCTCTCTCCTTGAGGTCTTCTTTTATCACTTCTCTGCACTGCTTTGCAAGCTTGGATGTTAACATCTGGTAGCCTGAGGCTTGCGCCTTGCCATGTTGTTGAATGAGCTAGAGATTTTTTGAAGACTATCATCCTTTTGTGTCCTCTCTTTCGGCATTCTTCGTGCAATCATGGAGGAGTTGAACCAGTTGGTTGTATTCTTTATCAATGTCGTTGATGATAGCATATTCCCATTTTGCTGCAAATTTGCCAAAGATTTCCCAGTTGGTGGTTGTTCTGGTAGTTCTCTTCTTAAACTTTTGCAGCCTTTTCTCCTCGTTGCCTGAAGTAGAATATTGCATGAAGGAGATGGTGGTCTGATCTCTGTTTGGAACTTTGGGACGACGGTGACATCAGTCAAACAAAACCTTCGGTTTGAAATGTGGTCAATTTCATTGTGGAGCTGTCCACCAGGAGATTCCCATGTCCAACATTTCAATTCTGCCTTTTGGAACTGTGAGTTCCCATGAATGGTCTTAGTGTCTATGATGACCTCAGATAGTCTCTCACGCTGTTCGATCCATTCTAGGCCATGGGTCCCAATGTGGAGTTCTTCGGCCAATATTGAAGCAGGAATGTCCTGTCGGGTCAGAGGCGCAGAGATGAGACACCAGGAACATGATGTATATCCATTAATATTTTTAATGATCACCAGCCGGAGGGGCAGCAGCTCATCTTGGCAGCTGACTAACCGCAGCTGACTTTAGCTGACTGACCTGAGCTCACTGACCTGAGCTCACTGACCTGAGCTCACTGACCTGAGCTAACTCATTTGAGCTGACTGACCACCTCCACAAGGACCCCAATTCTCTTATCCCCTCATCCCAGAGGGCAATCCAGCTTAAAGTTTACATGATTTACATTACAAAGACAGTTTACATTCATTGCATAGGACTTAGGAATAATAGGAAGGAGACAACCAGGAACCAAAACCTGCAGGGGGTGCTATCTAGGTAAGATGAGATGAACAAAAGAACGCATAACAGTTGCTAATGCAGCCTTCAGGACTAGCTCATGATGGCCAGGGACATGTCAGACAGAAGAACAAGAAAAACCTGTTTTCTGCCTAACTTTAAGCATCGTCCATTAGACTCCATCTTGGGCTAGTTATAGCCAACAAGGAAATGTACAGTGAAATGACCTAGGATAGCCTTGTCTGTGTAACTGCAGTTTGATTAACAGTCTCACTAGGGAATTCTAAATACTAACTCTATTGGGAGACAGTCTGCCAGAATACCTCGCATATCTGTTAACAGGCAGTATCCATCAGACCTTCCTTCCGGATATCCTTAGATCTACCTTCTGCCAACAGAGCTTCTTGGTCCTATCTTGGCATTGAAATCACCGGCTATGATTTTGTAGAAGGTGTAATCGTTTTTATAGAACTCCTACAGTTCTATGTAGAATTTCTCAATTTCTTCTTCCTTGTATGTGGATGTTGGTGTGCAGACAACAAAGATAGAAATTGCTGGCAGTGGGCCACATTTCTTCAAGTGTAATCGTCCAATCTGGTTTTTTAGGCACTCAAATAAATCAATGTTTGCAGACATGTTTGTGTTGACAAGGACACCCATGCCACCGACACCAATTTCATCACATGTTCCGAGGAACAGTTCTTCTCCAGTGTCAAAGATGGCGTGATGTGTTTGATGCCTCCTCGTCTCAGTCAGGCCAATGATGTCATGCTTGATCATTTTGCTTGCAGTATCAGGTCCTCGATATATGCTTCTGATGCCAGCATATGTGCATTGAAAGTACAGATCGTCATTTTAGTCCTTCTTCGTTTTGGCAGTTTAGTATGTCCCTGAGATTTTATCAAGCCCTCTTTGTTCATCCTTAGTGGTGTAGTATTAAGGACTCTTTCAGGGTCAGGAAGATAAAGATTTCTTTATATTGGTTTGGCATATTGAATATGCATCGGACAGCTTGCCATGCTCTGCCTGGCAAGTTACCCGTGGTGTATTTGATATGCTAAAAATGGCCCTCATTCCCAAGAAATGGAGTTGTTACTTGCACCTGCTTGAGCAAGTGATATATATATATATATATATATATATATATATATATATATACTATACATACATTTCCTGGAAAAATGTGTCTTCAATTCAGAAATATTCACCAGTGGTTCCTAAGTTACCTTCCAAGGCATGATGATTTGCTGAGAAAGAAGTGAAATAACAAGGATGAAGAGAGTTCCGGGCCATCTCAGTCTGCCTCCTCTCAGGAGGATGGACTCTGAAGAACCTTTTCGCCAACTTTGTGTTTCCCTCCTGCATCGCGGTTGCCGTGGCTGCAGTGTCTGCCCTGCTCTCGCTGCTGCTTCAGTCCTGCTTCGCTGTTGCCATGGCTGCAGCATCTGCTCTGCCCCTGTTTCCCTCCTGAGTCACAGTTGCCGTGGTGCAGTGTTCACTTGGCAGCTGTTGCCTCTTAAGCACAGATCAGGGGAGGGGCTGTGAGATCCTCTGAATCCAGTGATATCTGGATTGTCACAGACGATCTCAAAAAATATATATCCCTTTCCTCCTGCTCCTCTGCTTAGCGACCGTTAAGGGCTCCCTGTCAGGGAGCACCGCCGGGTCCCCGACCGTGCCAGGAAGTGAGTTCCCTTCTATCTCGAAGCCGGTGAGGAATGGATGAAAACTCAGGAATCCGATGCAGTTTTAAAAGGCTTTACTTATCGCAGGTTCAGGCATACAAATCAGCAAAGAAGGAAAAGCCCTGTGCTTAGGATTCCCAGCTAGAACCCCAGACACATGTAGGCCAAGATGGCGGCCACCACGTGTAAAGGCCCTGTAAAAGGAGAAGAAGACAAGACTCCCAGGAAGGGTGCGGGCTCACAAAGAGAGAGCTCAAAAAGCGCCCAAAAAGAGAGCACGAGAAAGGAAGCAGGCTAATATTATACCCCTGAATCTCGGACCTCCCCCCCACTGTTATGGAAAGCAGGGAGGGCCAAATGCCCTTAGGTAATCCCTCCCTGCACATCACCGAGGCCCTTTTATATGCTAATGTTTTGAGCCAAGATATGCCTGGAAATGCCTTTATAGGGTAGAGAAGGGGGTTTCTGAAATGGGGTTTCTCTGTACCAAAGACTAATACTAATGCCAGTTAAATATTTCTCCAAGCCTTCACAAGTCTCTTTTACTTCATGGTAGTTTTGTATTTTAGTTGCCTTTGAGTATATCAGGGAGCCATGCTTGTTTGCTTGGAAGCAAACAGCATTTCTCTCTGGTCTAATTACTTAGGGATCCTACGTGGCCAGGCAAATATGCTGGTAAGATCTAGCTAGTCCCACGATGATTGTGGTAGCATGAGAGAATATTTATACCAGCCAGTATAGAATACATGGTCAGATATAACTGCCACATTCAGACTACCCCCTATCTATGAAGTGACCTGCAGGAGGCAATCCAGGGCAGATGCAGAGGCCTAGGCTTTTAGGTGTCCTGCAACAGCTCCCGCTGCCATGATGGAAAAAAAGTTTATAAAGTATAAACTTTTTATTTTAAAAAAATTTATTACACCACCTTTAGATATACAATTGCAAGATGCTCATGCTTGAGTTTGGATTCTATAGTGCTCTAATACCCATCCCTCCACCTGAGCTTATCTCACATCACCAATGTCCCCACCTCCCTCCCCTCTCCCGCACCCCAACTACATGGTGGATTCTGTATATCTTTTTTCTCCTCTCTATCTCTCCTCCCACCTACCTTTCCTACACATCGTAGAATGCAGTACATTAAAGGACATAACTTGCCATGGCTCCCGCTTTTCGCGTGAGCATGAAAGTGCTCACTGGGCCAGGGGATGGCTTTGGTACTTCCCCCCTAAAAAGGGACAGTTACCAGATGGTGCTTCCCCCTAAAAAGGGACTGTCGCCAACAAAGCCCCCCTAAATTCCCTTAGCTGTTCCTAAGAATGCTTGGTGTGCAATTAGAGCACTTGCTTATGCTGAAACGTAGACTCTGAGTAATGGAGAAACTGGACAAAGAGAGAAGCCTGCGGCAACAGTAGTTTTTCATTATACACAATTATAGCATAAAACAAAGATAGTATAAAAATGTCAGCCCGCGTAGCGTCTGGCTGCCAAGGCCTGAGCTGGTCTCAGGTCCTTGATAAGGAAAGGCTCATGGCCTTGGGCCTTTGCTTCCCATCAAAGGAAGGGAGAATTCTTGACCTATCGGTCGAGACCTCCGGCTACCCCCTGTTGACGGGAATGCAGTGATTAGCCTCCCTAAACCTCCTGTGTGAAAAAAAAATTGGGCCTGTTAAAGTTAACACTTTCTAGTACAAAATCTTAATAATCTTACAATAATAAACTCTGCATAGAAGTTTCTATTTAGGAGTAGGTTAAGTTAATTTATAATATGTGCATAGAGCTAGTAAGTAATTCTATGAAAATCAAGATTAAAAAATATACCTTACTTGAGGCAAATATGAAAATATGTAAAAACAAAAGACGCCAGAAAAACACGTCTGAAAAACAGGCGCAGGCAAAAGGTGGTCATATGTGGTAAACACGATAAACTCCTTTTGATGTTAAAAATGCCTCCTTTGCTAAAAAATAACTGGTGTAATCTTGCATCTGTGCATTTGTTGAACATAAAAAGAAAAGCTTTGCCCTCAGTAAACTGCAGCAGCATTTGACCTCTCTTGTGTCTGTGTCTGACTGTCCATCGCGCCGACATTCCTGTCCTCCTGATTCTCCTCACGCTGGTTATCCCCGAGACTTAGAGCTCATCGTGACTGAGCAGTCTGCGGCAATAACTGTTTCCACTAGTTTGATGAACTGCATAGACGCAAGTGGCTGCATGACTTGGGGGCCTCATGGTCAGCTGATCTAGATCTTGAGGTCAGCATTCCTCCTGGGTGGGCTCTGTTGTGTTGCAGCGTCCGGACAGCAAAAATGGAGGCTAATGTGGTGGGTGAATCTCATCTGGCTGCTTCTGGGATCCCCCCGAGGTGATGGGCCAATACCCAAAACCCATCTGTCCTCCTGGGGGCCTCATAGTCAGCTGAGCTAGGGGAGAGCTGAGTGCCAGTTCTCCCAGCTGCATCTGAGGCTCTGCATGCTATGGCTGGTCACCCCAGGGCAGCTCCTGGGCAGGGCCACCAGGCTCTGGGACAAAATGGAGAGGGGAAGGGGTGACCCCAGCTCCATCTGAGGAATTCACGGTGACTCCCACTTGTGGGAGCTGCCTTCCTAGGCTCGAACTCCTTTTGCTCTGTTAATCTGGTCTTGAGGTCAGCATCCCTCCTGGGTGGGCTCTGTTGTGCTACAGCGTCTGGACACGAAAATGCTGGCTAATGTGGTGGGCAAGTCTCATTCTGCTGCTTATGGGACCCCCCAGAGGTGATGGGCCAACACCCAAAACCCATCTGTCCTCCTGGGGGCCTCATGATCAGCTGAGCTAGGGGAGAGCAGAGTGCCAGTTCTCCCAGCTGCGTCTGAGACTCGGAAAGTATAAAAATTTTAAAGAATATGTATTAAAAATATCTATGCAAGGTTACATCTATGGAGAGGTAACTCAGATAGAGGAAATTTTCAGTCAAAAACCAGTTTTTTTAGTCACAAAAGCAGTTTTATATGTTGCTCCAGGATCCCATCCTACCTTTGGTTCCAAAGTTGTCTAGTTACTGTTCAATGGCTCCCTGTGTACAGGCTCCAGACATAAAGGGGATGAAGGGGAACCTAGGGGCATAAAGTGTCCCCAAACTATTCAGGCAGGGGGACATTCAATGAGGCACAATCTGGGGCCCAGTGGGGTTTTGATATTGCTCACAATCTAATATGGTCCCTAGCATATCCAGAGCGAAAGACTATTCCCCCAGACTGATGGATAAATGATCAAGACCACAGGCTTTTGAAAGTCTGAAGCTCTCTCCCTTTCAATCTTTCTTTTCATATCTCCTTTAAATCTCTCTTCTCTCACTCCTCCTCACTCTAGGAAGACTCTCTTTTTAACCTGTCCTCTCAGCGGATCCATCCCCATAATCTCTCTTCTCAACTCTCTTTTCTCTCTAGCAGACCTTTCTCTGTACCTCTCTATTCTGGATCACTCCTTTTAAGGACTTGCTGTTCAGGGCCTCACTTCATGTCCTCTCTCTTCACCCTCTGTCTTTAGGTCCTTTCTCTACTGGGCCCCTCTCATCAAGTCCCCTCTCTTCAAGTGCTGTCTCTTCAAGTCTCTCTCTTCAGTCCTTCTCTTTTCAGGGCCCATCTTATCTTCTCTATCTTTGTGCTCTGTCTGTCTCTCTGTCCTTCTGTTTCTTTGTCCTGTCTCTTTTTCTTTGTCTCTTACTTTTGCTGTTTCTCTCTTATTTTCAGTCTCTTTATCTGTGTCTTTGTCTCTTTTTTCTTTTTCTTCTTCAGGATATCTCTTCAGGTCCTCTCTTTTCAAGTCTTATCTTTTCAGTTCCTTTCATGCCAGTACAGCTGTTCTGCACAATCTTAGCCCTCTGGCACTGGTGCTATCTCTCATCTTGAGGCACAATGGGGTTCCAGAATCCTGCATAGCAGCTTTTAACTGTGTTAATAATCTTAACTAAAAACTATATTACAAAACCTAGGGTATCACCAACAGACAAGCTTTTTAGTTTTTGTTTCAGTTTTATTTCTTTTATGACCATACACTGCCTTTCTCAGGGTCTGTTCTAGGCTCTATGTCCATAGAACTTGCTGATTGTGCTCAGGGAACCATATGTGTTGTAAAGGATTAAACCATGTCTACCTCAGGGGAGTGAAACACCTTACATCCTTCACCATCTATCTATCACTTGTTTTAGATAGATTTTATATGTCTTTGATGAGACATAATTCACATATCACAACATGTTTACAACATATTTTTTATGTGTGGTCCCATAATTTCATGACAGATGCTGAGTAAAATATCCTTTGCTATTGAGAAGTGAATGCTTCTATTAATGTGTGTTGGATGACATGCCCTATTGAGCCTTAGGCTCCTGCTACACTTAGTTTATATGAAGAGCTGCTCACTGCTTTTAAAATCTCTAGAGCAAACACAATGGGGAATTGGGCAGAATTGAATTGATTTCATAATTTTATATGGCAATGATATTATTGAGCCCAGGAATGCAGATCCAGAGACTCACACACACGGGGCAGAGCTGCTACTTGTTCTCCCTGTGCCCAGCTGATTATGAGGTGTCCAGGAAGGATGACAGGTACTAGCCCTGGTCCGCCACCCCAGCAGAACCTCGCAAGAAGCTAGAGGAACCCTCACACCATGAGGGGCCGTCATCATTTTCCACATCAGGACTCCCCTCTCCTCAGAGCTTGGCCCACCAGAAGAGCTGATCACAGCTGGCTCATCACCGACCCACCGTGCAGCAGTCTCTTCCAAGCCCAGCTCAGGTATGCCGATCCAGAGACTCATACACATGGAGCAGAGCTGCTGCTTGCTCTCCCTGTGCACAGCTGATCACAAGGTGTCCGGGAGGGATGGCAGGTTCTAGCCCTGGCCTGCCACCCCAACAGAGCCTCCCAAGAAACCAGAGGAACCCCCCCACACCATGAGGGCCACCATTTTCCACATCCTGACTCCCCTCTCCTCAGAGCTCCATCCAACCAGAAGAGCTGATAACAGCCTGGCTCGCGCAGGCTGCAAAGAGCAAAGCGGCCACATGGTTCATCAATAAATGCTCGAATTTTTTTTTCCCCCAAATTTTATTACACCATGTTAGACATACAATTGCAAAATGCTCATGTAGAGTCTTGGTTCTACAGTGTTCCAACACCCGTCCCTCCACCCAACCCATCTCCCATCACCAATGTCCCCACCTCTCTCCCCCTCTCCCACACCTCAACTACCTGGCGGGTTCTGTATGTCTTTTCTCTCCTCTCTATCTCTCCCTCCAGCCAAACCTTCCTGCACATCATGGAATGCAGTGGATTAAAGGACATTACTGTTTCCACTATTTTGATGGGCCTTGCTGCTTCTGCCACGACCTGGGCTCAAATTGGTTTTGCTCTGTTAATCTGGTCGTGAGGTAGTATCCCAGCGTCTGGACAGCGAAGGTGTGGCTAGTATGGCAGGCGACTCTCATCCGGTTGCTCCCGGCCCCCAGAGGTGATGGGCTCACTCCCAAAACCCATCTGTCCTCCCGGGAGCCCCATGGTCAGCTTAGCCTGGGGAAAGCGGAGTTCCAGCTTCCCCAGGCATGTCTGAGGCCGGCATGCTAGGGCTGGTCGCCCCAGGGCAGCTTCTGGGCGGGGCCACCAGGCTCGACAAAATGGACGGGGGAATGGCCAACCCCTGACTCCATCTGACGAATTCTCAAATGCTCAAATTTTGATGTGACTAATGTGACTACAAGAGAATCCCACCCACACGGCAGAGCCTGGCAAGCTACCTGTGTTGTATTTGACATGTCAAATACCAGTAACAATTATGGTCCTCATTCCCATGACTTGATGGAAAGGTTTGAGGCTCTTTATGTTCCTGGAGCGGGCAGATGCACTTGGGCTATGTCGCATGTGGCAGGATGTATTGAGATGTTGCTGGTGTCCTCTCAAGCTAATCGATGATTAAAGGGAAGACAGTGATACAGTGATAATATTATTATTATGAATCTTGCTTGCCCAGTTCAATACTATTTCTACTCCCATAGGTTCCCACAAGGGACATACATGTAGATATTACAAAAATACTTGGCCTAGCAGGAAGCCAGAGCAACCCCCCACACACATTCTCAACATCCAGACTCCTTAGCTCCTCAGAGCTCCATCCAAGAGAAAACCTGATCTTTCCTCAACCTACATGGCAGAACCTGTAGCCTACCCATGTTTTATTAGATATGCCAAAAAAAACCAGTACCAATTATAGACCTCATTCCTGTGACCTGAAAGAATGGTTTGAGACTTTTCCTGTTCCTGAAGCAAGCAGATGTCCCTGGGTTACACTCGCTTGCAACAGGAAGTATTGAGATATTACTGGTGCCCGCTCAAGCAAATCGATGAACAACAGGAAAACAAGTGATACAAGTGATACTTGGTCACATTGGATCAGCCATAATATAACCAATTCTCCTAGTTAAAAGAGACGTTCTAGTGTGCTTCCATGCAAACTGAAGTGTCTCTAATTCTAAAGGTAATGCCAAAGTGAATTATTCTAATGGATTTTGGAACTTACTGGGATCTAGAGTCTGGAATCAGTTGGCTATATATTCATGGTAAGAAGTATTAATGCCATTCTCTACAAACTACATTCTGAACTGCTTTCTGGTTCAGATATGCAGCCCCTCCTTATGTTGCTAGGGAGATCTTATCTCAGCGAGTCAGCTCTGGCATTGTGAAGCCAATGGACTCACCTGAAGATCTACATTTCAATATGGTCATTTACCTGACTTCTTCTCTAGATATCCCAACCCACAATGGGCTAAACGTTTTTGCGGACTTCTATCTATAAAATAAGCTAGGAGAAAGGAGAAAGGGCTTTTTGGTCATTTTGGCCCCTCTTCTTTCCTCTCTCCCTTCTCTTCCCTTTTTGGGCCTTAGGACATGACAGTAGCCATCTTGGCCTAGACTCTAAGCCTACACGTGGCTGGGGCCCAGCTAAGAACCCAAAGTCTGGGGTTTTCCTGCTACTAAATTGTATACCAGAACAAGTGTGAGTAAAGTCTTTTGAAACTTCCTGGATTCTCACATCTTTCTCAGTCTGCCATTCACCAATCCCTGCCCTTTTCAAGGACTATTTCAGGGTGTTCAGTGTACCCCCAGCAAATGTGTTATTAGGAAAGTAAATTAAGGGAAAAGATTGGAAAATTCTCTTATTTAGCAAAATTCCATAGAACTGGTAATCTCATATATTCACAACTGTGGATTATTTGGTTTTAGGGTAGATATATCTAACTTGGCTTTTTCCCTCATTATCTATAAATGAGGAATTGAAATATATTGAGACTAATCTGTGGTATATGACAGAAATTATGTTATTCACTGGAGATGAAGAGGGAGGTGGGTAGAGTGGATAACTAATCACTGTATCACTGTCTTCCCGTTCATTGATTTCTCGAGCGGGCCCCCAGTAACATCTCCATATGTCCTGTCTCATGCTAGTAGAGCCCAAGGGCATCTGCTTGCTCCAGGAACATAAAGAGCCTCAATTCATTCCGGAATGAGGTCTATATTTGTTTTAAATTTTTTATTATACCACCGTAAGACATACAATTACAAAGGTGTTCATAATTGGTTCTTGGTAGTACAGTATACCAACACCCATCCCTCCACCAGTGCCCCATTTCCACCACCAATGTACCCCACCCCCTCCCGCCCAGCCCCAGGCTGCCTCAATAGCAGGTACCCCAGTATCCTCTCTTTTCTCTCTCTCTGTCTCTGCATGTCACTCCCTCTTCTTTTACACATTGTGGCTAGCCCTGCAGATATTTAGAGTATATCACTTAAGTCTCTTTGTGTATATTCAATGCTGAGTTTTAATATGGCATTACCATTTCACACATTTAGTAAAACACTGGTATCTATTTATATCCTATTAATGAATGCAGTCATTCTATATCTGTCCTTTTCCTTCTGAATAACTTCACTCAGCATGATAGTCTCCATGTCCATCCATGTGCAGGTAAATTTCCATAATTTCATCTTTTCTGACAGCCGCATAGTATTCCATAGTGTAGATGAACTACAGTTTCTTTAGCCAGTCCTCTGTTCTCGGGCATTTGGGTTGTTTCCAGATTCTAGCTATAGTGAATAGCGCAGAGATGAATAAAGAAGTACAGATAGTGTTTCTGCTATGTGTTTTTCGGTCTCTCTAGGGTATATTCCCAGGAGTGCTATTGCTGGATCAAATGGGAGCTCAATATCTAGTTTTCGGAAGAATGCCCATATTGTTTTACAAAAGGGCTGGACCAGTGGGCACTTGTTGCAGGAATCCTTTAAGGGCCGCTGCATTTGGCTCAAAACATTAGCATACTAAAGGGCCTAGGTGAGTTGCAGGGAGGGGATTACCTAAGGACATTTGACCCTCCCTGCTTTCCATAACAGTGGGAGGAAAGTCTGAGTTGCAGGGGTATAAACTAGCGGGTTTTCACTCTCGCGGGCTTCTTTGTGGGGCTTCTCTTTGTGAGCAAGCACCCTTCTTGGAAGTCTTGTCTTCTTCCCCTTTACAAAGCCTTTACACGTGGTGGCCGCCATCTTGGCCTACACGTGGCTGGGGTTCTAGCCTGGAATCCTATGCACCGGGCTTTTCCTTTTGCTGATTTGTATGCCTGAACCTGTGATAAGTAAAGCCTTTTAAAACTGCATAGGATTCCTGAGTTTTCATCCATTCCTCGCTGGCTTCGAAGGTAGAAGGGAACTCGCTCCCCGGCACTGTCGGGGACCCCGGCGGAGCGCCCGACAGGCACTCCCACCAACAATGGATGAGAGTCCCTTTTTCCCCACATCCACGCCAGCACCGGTTATTCTTGCTGTTTTGGATGTGTGCCAGTCTCTGTGGTGTGAGATGGTACCTCATTGTTGTTTTGATTTGCATCTCCCTGATGATTAAAGATGAAGAGCACTTTTTCATATTTGGCCTTTTGGCCATTCGAATTTCTTCTCTTTTGGAAGCTTCTGTTCATTTCTTCTCCCCATTTTTTGATGCGGTTGGCTGTTTTTTTCTTGTGGAGTGCTACCAGTGCCTGATATATCCTGGATATTAACCCCTTGTCAGATGGGTATTGGGTGAATATCCTTTCCCACTCTGTGGATTGTCTTTGTATCATAGTCACAGTTTCTTTTGAGGTGCAGAAGCTTTTCAATTTTATATAATCCGATTTGTTTATCTTTGCTTCCATTTGCTTGTCAGTGGTGTGTCGTCTTTAAAGTTACTTTTAGTTTCGATGTCATAGAGTGTTTCTCCTATGTTTTCTTCGATGCACCTTATAGATTCATGTCTGATGTTGAGATCTAGAATCCATTTTTATAAAATTTTTTATTTTTACAATTACAAAGATATACAATTAAAAAGTGCATATTTGGGTTTTGGTCATACAGTGTTCCAGCACCCATCCCGCCACCAGTGCCCATCTCCCACCACCAACGTCCCTGGTTCCCTCCTCCCTCCCCAGCCCTGCTTCATGGCAGGTTCTTTATTTCTTTCTGTTTCTCTCTCTTTCTCTTTTCCTTCCCCTCCAGACTATGGATTACAGAACATACATTAAAGGGTTGTCATGTGTATCTTTTTGCCTCTATTTAATGCTCAGTTCTAGGTTGGCATTAGTACCCTCGACAATTGTTAGCACACTGTTCCATTTTCTGTCTTACCTAGCCTCTGACTCCCACACGTTTGTGATAATTTCCACTATAATCCATTTTGATCTGACTTTTGTGCATGGCATTAGAAGGAGGTCTAAGTTCATTTTTTTACACGTAACTGCCCAGTTTTCCCAGCACCATTTGTTGAAGAGACTTTCTTTGCTCCACTTAATATTTTTTGCTCCTTTATCGAAGATTAAGTGGTTGTAGAGTGTGTTTCAGGAAATTCAGTTCTATTCCATAGGTCTAGGGGTCTATCTCTATACCAATACCACACTGTCTTAATGACAACTGCTCTGCAGTAGAGCTTGAGGTTGGGGAAAGTGATACCTCCCATCTTCTTTTTCCCAAGGATTGCTTTAGATATTCGTGGGGTTTTATTATTCCATACAAATTTCAGGGGTGTTTGTTCAATTTCTTTGAAGAACATCATGGATATCTTTATAGGGACCACATTGAATCTGTATAAAGCTCTAGGTAGTATTACCATTTTGATAATGTTAATCCTTCCAATACATGAGCAGGGAATGTGTCTCCATTTACTCAGGTCTTCTTTTATTTCCTGAAGAATGTTTTGTAGTTTTTCATTTCATCTACTGAGTTTTTAAGCGATGATATTTCTATTTGCATGGTTCTCACTTCTGCTCTCATTTCCTCCCGTAATTTATTGACTGCCCTTTCAATTGCTTCGTTTATGTTCTCCTGTATTTTATTGGACATCTGCTCCATTTTTTCATTGAGCTCCTTAAACATCCTACCAATTTCTTCTCTAATTTCATTGTCAGAGAGATTTTGCACATCTGTATTCTTTTGAGTCTTCAGGGTCGATTCCTTCATCTGTTCTTTGAGCTGGGGATCTGCGTTGTTTCCCCATGGTGTTGCGGTGTTCAGGGATAGATTCCTCCAGTGTACTGTTTCTTTTTTTTCTTGAGGGTATTACCTTCCCTTGGTGTTGAATTTCCTAGTTTTTGTATTAATAAGCGGCCACGTGAGTTGTCGCCCGCCTGGCCAGCCGCACACCCCAGGGAGTATACCTGAGGCTGAGACAGGCCCGTGTGAGAGTTCAAAATGTCTATTTACTCCCGCTTCTGCTCGGACTTCTGGGGGTTGTAGTTCCACCTTCTGCCGAGACCTGGGGCTCTACCACGGCCAGCCACACACCCCAGGGAGTATCAAGCTCTATACTTGTTACTGGTATTTGATATATCAAATACAACACGGGTAGCTTGCCAGGCTCTGCCGTGCAGGTAGCATACTCTTGTAGTCATCTCTAAGTCCAGCATTTATTGATGAACCGCACGGCCCCTTGCAGTCACAGCAGGGCTGTGATAGGCTGGTCTGTTGGATAATTTTATTAGTTATCCACTTAGTTATCCACGAATGTCAAAGTGGATAACTAATAAAGTAGTAATTTAATTATTATATTTCCTGTGTGTACTGATACTATAGATGAGAGTAGAAAAAGAAAATAGAGAATGGTTAATTATTTCACTCCATTAGCAAAGAAAGGAAAAATAAAAGAAATTATTTCAAATCATGAAAAGTGTAATGCAAAAGAAACTGTGGTTTAAAAGAAAGGGTGGGTGGTTTGGAGAGATAATATAGTGGGTAGGACATTTGACTTGTGTGAATTCAACTGGGTTCAATCCCCACATCACACATATCAGGAATAATTCCTGAATGTAGAGCCAGAAATAACTTCTGATTATCACTATATGTGGTCTTTAAAAACAAAGAAATGTAAAATAAAATGTGCAACATATTTTTCTTTTCTCTACTGAATGAGAAAAAAAACATTCTCTCACCATATTTCCATACATTTCTTTAAGGAAGATAAAGGTCAACAGGTTGTTGTAAAATGTCCATCATCTTTTCCTTCCTCCATGTCTTCTATATAAAAAACAAATGCAACCAGCTCTTATAAAGTGTCTTGTTGACACAAAGCAAAAAATTAGACTGCATTCTTTTGCTTGACTTTTTTTTCTCTAAATAGGTTATATTTTTTTTCTTTTAAATAGGTTATATTTTCCACTCACCACATGCCAATCAATATTCTGTCAATTACAGTTGTATAAAGCAGCAAAACTGAAAGCAGGGGAATGATTTTTATATACATTTCAAATTGATGTTAATGATCTTGTTGGAAATCACTTGTGTTGTGAATTTATATCACGGTATCACTGTCTTCCCGTTGTTCATCGATTTGCTCGAGGGGCCCCAGTAACATCTCCATATGTCCTGTCTCATGCTAGTAGAGCCCAAGGGCATCTGCTTGCTCCAGGAACATAAAGAGCCACAATCCATTCCGGAATGAGGTCTATAATAGTTACTGGTATTTGGCATATCAAATACAACACGGGTAGCTTGCCAGGCTCTGCCGTGCAGGTAGCAAACTCTTGCAGTCATCTCTAAGTCCAGCATTTAATGATGAACCGCGCTGCCGCTTGTGGCTGTGCGAGCCAGACTGTGATAGGCTGGTCTGCTGGGTGGAGTTCGGACGAGAGAGAAGTCCGGATGTGGAAAATGGAGGTCCTCATGGAGTGGGGGTCATCTGGCTTGTTGTGAGGCTCTGCTGGGGTGGCGTGCCAGGGCTAGAACCTGCCATCCCTCTCGGGCTCCTCATGAGCATCTGAGCACAGTGAGAGCCAGTAGCAGCTCTGCCCCATGTCTGTCTCTTTTTTCTGTGTCTTCCATACACATACAAATGTGTGCATGGAAGCAAAAATGTAAAGAAGGGAAAACGTAAGATAAGAGAGAGAAGAGGAGAGAGATGGAGAGAAGAGGGCAGACAGTACTGCTATAAAGGCAGGCGGGGTAGGTGGAAGGAATCTAGGGACATTGGAGGTGGGAAATGGGAACTGGCTGTAGGGTGGGTGCAGAACTTTGAATGACTGAAATTCAATCATTAATATCCTGTAATTATATATATCACAGTGTTATGATATAATAAAATATAAAGAATAAACAAATAATGAACTAAATAAAAATGTATGAAATATCTACACAAATCAAATAATATGAAGCTGTTAATAAAAGTAAAGTCATGAAACGCCTTATAAGTGGATGGATATGGAGAATATTATGCTGAGTGAAATGAATCAGTAGGGGAGGATAGATGTAGAATGACTCTATTTATTTGTAGGATAACAATAAAATAGTATGAGACTAATATCCAAGGACGGGTAAATCAGGAACCAGCAAGATATATGCATGATAACCATTCAGTATCTGTATTGCAAGCCATAATGCCCAAGAGGGTAGAAAGAGAGATGAGAAATAGAGGAGGAGAGAGAGAAGAAAAGTGCCTGCCATTGTTCAGGCTGGATGTGGGAAGGAAACTCAGGATATTGAAGGAAATTCAAGCCATAATGCCCTGAACAATCAGAGCAAAGACAGGCTCAAAATAAAAGGCTGGAAAACAATCCTTCACTCAAACAACCCATCTAAAAAGGCTGGGGTAGCCATCCTGGTATCCAACAACATAGACTTCAGGCTAAAGAAAGTCAAAAGGGACATTGAACTCTAATTTGACACAGCCATACCACTCCTGGGAATATACCCCTGGGATGTCCCACTTCTTTTGACTAGTTTTACTCAGCCGGATATTTGCTAGATCCATACATGTAGCATTTACATTGTTAAGGTTTTTTTTTATTTTTGGGCCACACCTTGCAATGCTCAGGGGTTACTCCTGGCTCTACACTCACGATTTACTCCAGGTGGCACTTGGGGAACCATATGGGATGCCTGGGAATCGAACCCAGGTTGGCCGCTTGCAAGGCAATTGCCTTACCCGTTGTGTTATCTCTGGCCCCACGTTGTTAAGTTTTATGGGAAGCAGTGTAACTGAAATTCTCTAATGCTCAGATTGCTTCAGTTCATTCATTAAAGTTTCCTCTACTGTTATGCAATGGAAATAATTTTAGCTGACTTTGGAACTTGCAATCAATTAAATGAACACAAACATTAATATAAATTTAATTTATTAAAATTTGTATTTTAATAAATTAAAATATATTAATTTTCATAATAATGTAAAGTTCAAAAATATTTTAAACAAATATTTGTATAACCTACAGTCTCATATATATTTTAACTTGTTATGGTACCTTGGATAAGTCAGAATATCACAATATATGAAATTTTAGTAGTCACAAGCCTTAAAATAAAACAGAAATATTTAGTCATCTACTATTATGTTACTTTATTACTTTTGGTAGAATCTAGACAAGATCTTAAGCAATCACTTTTGTTCTTCCAACTTGTTATGAAAATTGGTGTCAAATTGGAAGAGATTTCCTGTGATGAATTAATTTATGTTATCAAAAGTAAGAGTTATAGTATTAAAGAACTTCAATAATCAAATAGAGACAGAGAAGGGAACAGTGTGCTAATAATTGTCAAAAGTGATAGTTCTAATATAGAACTGAATATTAAATACAGTCATAAAGATACACATGATAACCTCTAAATGTATGTATTGCAATCCACAATATTTAAGAGAAGGAAGAGAGAAAGAGAGAGGGAAAGAAAGAAAGAAAGAAAGAAAGAAAGAAAGAAAGAAAGAAAGAAAGAAAGAAAGAAAGAAAGAAAGAAAAGAAAGAAAGAAAGAAAGAAAGAAAGAAAGAAAGAAAGAAAGAAAGAAAGAAAGAAAGAAAGAAAGAAAGAAAGAAAGAAAGAAAGAAAGAAAGAAAGAAAGAAAGAAAGAAAGAAAGAAAGAAAGAAAGAAAGAAAGGAAAGAGATAAAGAACCTGCCATAGAGGCAGGCTAGGGGAGGAGGGAGGGAATCAGGTGATGGGAAATGGGCACTGGTGGAGGGATGGGTGCTGAAACACTGTATAACTGAAACCCAAACATAAACATCTTTGCCATTGTATATTTCATGGTTGTATAATAAAATATTAAAAAAATACAGAACACTAGGGACTCTCAAATTATTAGATGGGTGCTTTTTAAAACATCGTGCTTAAAATTCACACAGTATGCATTTACCACATTAACCATTCCAAAGCCATTTTAAGTAACTCTCCCCATTCTCTTAAAAAAATCTCCAGAACTCCTTTTTTACCTAGAGAAACCAAAATTTTATAACCCAATAATAGCAATTCCTATATTTTTTCAACTCTTTCTTGTAACAACTTTTTTTTTTCTACATGTGTGTCTCATGTGCTGGAACTGTCAATAAATTCCACATAGTTGGCCTTTGGACTGTCTTTAATTTTAATCACTTGAATCCCGTTATTCATCGATTTGCCTCGAGCGGGGGCAGTAACATTTTCATTTTACCCTATCATGTGCCAATTTAGCCCAAATGGCATCTGGTTGCTAGTCTTTAATCTTTAATTGATCCTGGCTGATCCAGGATCTTTAAACCATGAATTTTTGGAGGCATTTTCCTCTATCACCACCTGCCTGTAGCTTCAGTACCACCCCCTCACTATCTATTTTGTCTTACACAAGAGTGTGCACAGGACAGAGAAAAAGTACCAAAGTTGATGCTGTCCATCAGGTCACCCCTGAACAGGGCAAGGAACAGACCCCTGAGCTGGGCATGGCCTGAAGCAAACAGAAAAGCCAACAGTCAGTTCACACCTCCTGTCCAACAGTCACAGAAGACTGATCCAGGATCATTAATTTTACCTAGGAAAATTTTCAGATGATCCCCACAAACACACTCAGGGATTTTGGAGTCTGTCACAAATATTTGAAATTATCTAGAAATATTTGGTGATCATTTCAATCAAACCCTGACATTCAGTGAGAAGAACATGTTCTAGGTGAAGCAGAAGCCTTTGGGGATCAGATATATCTGACAGCTATCACCTATCTATCAGGAATCATTGTCCTTGGCGGCTAGGGAAGGGGATTGCGATTTGGAGTATGATGTAATATGGTTGGAACATTACACATCTTGTCTAGTGAAGGAGCTCATAAGGTCAAGTCCCTTAGATGACACCAAATCAGCTCCCTTTACACAAAATGCTAAACGGAAACCTAGTCTTTTTGGAAAGACTTAGGGAGGCTTTCAGGAAATACACCCCTAAGACCCTGGACTCTGCTGAAGGGCAATTCCTTTTCTCTTTTAAAAATTCTTATTATACCACCATGAGATATACAATTACAAAGATGGTTGTGATTGGTTTTCAGTCAATCCAACACCCATCCCTCAACCAGTGCACATTTCCATGAAGGGAAATTCTTAAGGATAATTTCATATAGTGGTAACCCCAGACAGCATGGAATCCCTTTAGTCACTGTCTTTAGGTCCCTGACATTGCTGAAAGAGCTACTGAAATTGACTCCTTCAATTACAACTGTGAACTGGAGAGGGATCATAGGATTATGAAGATGGGCAAAGGCAAGTAAACTTCCTGATCCCACCTTTGAGAGCAGCTGCAGCTACGATTTGCTTTCCCATGGCTTCTCAAAAGGAAGGAGTCATGAAAGGACATTGGAAAAACAAATGCTCAAACAGGCCATGCAGAGGCTCTATCAGGACCTTGCACAATGTGTGGAAATCATTTGCTGCAAGACTAGACCAGAGTTGAAGGACAGGGTAAGAGAATCACGGTTCAGAATGAGTAGTCTCTGGCTTCTGGTGGCTTCCAGGTTATCAAAAACACAGAGAAACTTCCAAGGTAATCCTAGGATGACCTGTAAGATACTAGCTATCGTTGAGACAAAGAAATGACTTAAGTTTTAAGTTCCTATTCTGTACCTCTGTTCAGAAGCATCTATCAAATTATTGATGGGCTCTAGGTAGCCTTGTGACCTGACACTGTATTTATCATCTTCACTGCTTGTGGAACGACCACGTTCTCCATCACTCCAGTGGTGAGTTACTGTCTATAATTTCTGGGACAGGTATTTTCTGAAATACCTAATACTTTGTCTCAAATGTTTCTGTGTATAGAAAGCTTCTGTACACACAAGTAGCTCTTTATTTTGTTAAAATGGGATACTCCTATTTGAAAGACAATTCTATACTGGCAGGTAGCATTCCAGGGATGCAAAACTGTATACTGGCTCAAGGACTCCTGTCATTTCCCAAATAGACATTTAGATGCATTAAAGTCAGAAGCAAAAGCAGTTCTGAGCTAATAATTAATTGTCTCTTGGCTCATAGATTTTTGGAGGCATTGTAAATTACTATGCTTATTATATAATAATAATAATCATTATTATTATTATATAATAATATATCATATTATTGTCACATAATGATTATTTTTATTATTATTCCAACCTTCCAATTTTGGCATAAGTAAGAAAGTTCAGTAGGAAATGTAGGATGGTGAAAGAATTGAGAATAATAATCAATGCATTATTCCAGCTAATCTGTAGTCCACAAAGCCGTATAACCTTGGGCTACATTCTTCTATTAGTCTTATGAATTTTTTGCACTCCTGTATCAGTCAGCTCTCATATCTATTTGCTTTGATTTTTCATATCAATTTTTTCTCTTTTCTCTGAACTGTGTATTTTCAGAGATTGCTTTAAAGGTACAGTCTTAAATTGTGTATAAGACTACCTGAGCTGTGTACTGAAGATGAAGGAAAATGCTTGTGAATGAAAATTTGATTTCCTAGATAAGGGAAGATAAAAAACTAGAATTTAAAAACTATGGGAAAATTAAAGAATCTTAAGGCAAAATAAAGTGGAAGGAATTCAGTAAATTGAGAAACTGCATGTGAAAGAGTATGGAAGGAAGAGGAATTAAAATCACATTCATGATTTTTTAATTCACTGTCACCATCACTGTCTTCCCGTTCATCATATTTGCTCGAGCGGGCCCCAGTAACATCTCCATATGTCCTGTCTCATGCTAGTAGATCCCAAGGGCATCTGCTTGCTCCAGGAACATAAAGAGCCTCAATCCATTCGGAATGAGGTCTATAATTGTTACTGGTATTTGTCATATCAAATATAACACGGGTAGCTTGCCAGGCTCTGCCGTGCAGGTAGCATACTCTTGTAGGCATCTCTAAGTCCAGCATTTATTGATGAACCGCTCTGCCGCTGCGGTCACAGCCAGGCTGTGATAGGCTGGTCTGCTGGGTGGAGTTCTGATGAGAGAGAAGTCCAGATGTGGAAAATGGAGGTCCTCATGGGGGGGGGGTCATCTGGCTTGTTGCGAGGCTCTGCTGGGGTGGTGGGCCAGGGCTAGAACCCACCATCCCTCCCCCGGGCGCCTTGTGAGCGGCTGGTCACAGGGAGAGCCAGTAGCAGCTCTGCCCCATCTGTCTGAGTCTCTGGACCGGCATACCTGAGCCGGATTTAAGAAAGACTGCTGCAGGGTGGATGTTTAATGTTTTTAATTAAACATTTTATTATACCAAAGCAACTAGAAGAAAGGATAAACATATGGGACTACATGAAACTAAAAAGCTTCTGCACCTCAAAAGAAACAGTGACTAAGATACAAAAGCAGTCCACAGAATGGGAAAGAATATTCACCCAATACCCATCTGATAAGGGGTTAATATCCAGGATATATCAGGCACTGGTAGAACTTTACAAGAAGAAAACAAACAACCCCATCAAAAAATGGGGAGAAGAAATGAACAGAAACTTCAGCAAGGAAGAAATTCGAATGGCCAAAAAACATATGAAAAAATGCTCATCATCACTAATCATCAGAGAGATGCAAATCAAAACAACAATGAGATACCACTTTACACCACAGAGACTGGCACATATTCAAAAGAGCAAGAACAACAAGTGCTGGCGTGGATGTGGGGAAAAGGGGACACTCATCCATTGTTGGTGGGAATGCCGGCTGGTACAGCCTTTCTGGAAAACAATATGGACTTTCCTCCAAAGACTAGAAATTGAACTCCCCATTTGACCCAGTCATACCACTCCTGGGAATCTACTCTGGGAAACCAAAAATATGCAGCGGAAACACCATCCCTACTTTTATGTTCATAGCAGCATTATTCACAATAGCCAGAATCTGGAAGCAACCAGAGTGCCCGAAAATCGATGACTGGATAAAGAAGCTTTGGTACATCTACACAATGGAATACTATGCAGCTGGTAGGAAAAATGAAGTTATAGAATTTGCCTATAAATGGATGGACATGGAGAAGATTATGTTGAGCGAAATTAGCCAGAAGGAGACAGATACAGAATGACTGCATTTATTTGCATGGCATAAATATATATGTACATATTATGACACCAATATCCAAGGTCAAGTGAAACATATATCAGGAAGTCTTGTCAAAGGTGGAAATTATCACAAACGTGTGGGAGTCAGAGGTTAGGTAAGACATAAAATGGAACAGGGTGCTAATAATTGTCGAGGGTACTAATGCCAACCTAGAACTGAGCATTAAATAGAGGCAAAAGGATACACATGACAACCTTTTAATGTATGTTCTGTAATCCATAGTCTGGAAGGGAAGGAAAAGAGAAAGAGAGAGAAAGGGAAAGAAATAAAGAACCTGCCATGGAGGTGGGCTGGGGATGGGGGGAGGGAACCGGGGATGTTGGTGGTGGGAGATGGGCACTGGTGGAGGGACGGGTGCTGGAACACAGTATGACCAAAACCCAAACATGAACTTTTTAATTGTATATATTTTTATTTGTATATCTCACGGTGGTATAATAAAATACTTAAAAAAAAATAAATAAAAAAAGAAAATAAAGCTGTCTCCTTTAAAGGCATAATTATCATAGGCCATTTAATTGATTTTTTTTTCAAAAGCCAGTGCTGAGCTTCTGAACTGGTTTCTGGGATTACTCTCCGTGTAATTTTATATAATCTTGCTTTTGTTTTTATGTTGATTAAAAATAAAAATTTACTCACAGTAAAAAAAAACCATTTTATTATACCAC
>JAJIBD010026447.1:0-11604 GCA_021461705.1 Cryptotis parvus
ACATCACTAACAAAAGCAACTAGAAGAAAAGATAAACATATGGGACTACATGAAACTAAAAAGCTTCTGCACCTCAAAAGAAACAGTGACTAAGATACAAAAAGCAGTCCACAGAATGGGAAAGAATATTCACCCAATACCCATCTGATAAGGGGGTTAATATCCAGGATATATCAGGCACTGGTAGAACTTTACAAGAAGAAAACAAACAACCCCATCAAAAAATGGGGAGAAGAAATGAACAGAAACTTCAGCAGGGAAGAAATTCGAATGGCCAAAAAACATATGAAAAAAATGCTCATCATCACTAATCATCAGAGAGATGCAAATCAAAACAACAATGAGATACCACTTTACACCACAGAGACTGGCACATATTCAAAAGAGCAAGACCAACAAGTGCTGGCGTGGATGTGGGGAAAAGGGGACACTCATCCATTGTTGGTGTGGGAATGCCCGGCTGGTACAGCCTTTCTGGAAAACAATATGGACTTTCCTCCAAAGACTAGAAATTGAACTCCCATTTGACCCAGCCATACCACTCCTGGGAATCTACTCTGGGAAACCAAAAATACGTCAGCGGAAACACCATCCCAACTTTTATGTTCATAGCAGCATTATTCACAATAGCCAGAATCTGGAAGCAACCAGAGTGCCCGAAAAACGATGACTGGATAAAGAAGCTTTGGTACATCTACACAATGGAATACTATGCAGCTGTTAGGAAAAATGAAGTCATAAAATTTGCATATAAATGGATGGACATGGAGAAGATTATGTTGAGCTGAAATTAGCCAGGAGAGACAGATACAGAATGACTGCATTTATTTGCATGGCATAAATATATATGTACATATTATGATACCAATATCCAAGGTCAGGTGAAACATATATCAGGAGGTCTTGTCAAAGGTGGAAATTATCACAAATGTGTGGGAGTCAGAGTTTAGGTAAGACAGAAAATGGAACAGGGTGCTAATAATAGTTGAGGGTACTAATGCCAACCTAGAACTGAGCATTAAATAGAGGCAAAAGGATTCACATGACAACCTTTTAATATGTTCTGTAATCCATAGTCTGGAAGGGAAGGAAAAGAGAAAGAGAGAGAAAGGGAAAGAAATAAAGAACCTGCCATGGAGCAGGGCTGGGGAAGGGGTAGGGAACCGGGGATGTTGGTGGTGGGAGATGGGCACTGGTGGAGGGACGGGTGCTGAAACACTGTATGACCAAAACCCAAACATGAACTTTTTAATTGTATATCTTTTTATTTGTATATCTCACGGTGGTATAATAAAATACTTAAAAAAAAACATTTTGTGTCTTCTGAATCTATGCTTTTTGCTAGTTTATTTTGGGGGCCACATCCAGCAATGCTCAGGGCCTACTCCTGTCTCTCTACTCAGTAATCACTACTGGTGGGGTTCATGTGGCCATATGTGGTGCCCAGGATTGAACTCAATTTCATCACGTTCAAGACAAGAGCTTTTCCTACTATACTGTCTCTCTAATTTAGGTTTTGAATATATACTCCTTCTGAATTGAGAATTATATATTTTATAGATAAATATTTTTGTCTAATCTATTTATCAAAACAGAATCAAACAAGTACAAAAAAGAGATAGTACAGTGGGCAAAAGTACTTGCCTTGCATGTGGACAACCCAGTTCAATCCCAGGCATCACATATGGAACCCAGAGCCTTTTCAAGAATGATCCCTGTGTGCAGAGTCAGACTGTATAGCCAATACCATGTAGTATGTTGGTGGGGAGGCACAAAAAACATACAACAAAGCAAACAGAACCAAATCAATTCCTCCAATTAAATGTTCTGCCTATACTCTTCCTATAAATTTCATGTCTTACATCTCCTTTCTTCTCTCTGCCTTTGTTCCACTAAAGCACAAAGCTGTGCACTGTTGGTACATAATAATCGCCAGAGTACTATAAGAAGAGGAACAGAGGCTTGGACACACAACAGTTAGAATAGAGAAGTTATCCTATATGTCTTCCAGAAAGATGCAGGGAAGTGAATGCAGAAACTGCTGTTAAAGAAGTATTTCAGTTCAGTCCGAATGAGAAGCTGAAGACTGCTAAGGTGCAGATCAACCACGGAGAATTCCCTGCTGCTCTCCTTACCCTCGGTGGTTATTCAGGAGTCTTGTCTACACAAAAAGACAGTCATTCAAGATGATCACTCTGCGGGCTCCCTTGCTTCAGTGAGGGGGAAGGAGAACAGGGATGATTGTCTAACTGGAGGAATCCCTTCTCCAGAAGGCAGCTTTCACTGCAGACCTCCTAAGGTTGAATATGGATACGATTAGGGTCTGCAATAAGTGACATCTGTTTGCTCTGACCTTCGGGTAATGTGGCGTTTCTTTCTCTGGGGCAGATGCTAGAAAGGTGTTTATTGTGAGTTGACAGGGGTCTTGGTGGGTGGTGAGGTGTGAGTCAAAATTCTGCTATGCGTTTTGGCATTTTGTCTACAGATGTTTCTCAGATGTTTGTGGGCGGGCATGTCTTTAAATCAAGAAATGCTAAATGTAAGTTTCTTTTGTGAAGGCAAGGAAAAAATGTACACTTAAAAACTTGGCCCTTTTCTGCCTTCAATGGCACTTTTGATTCATTGCTCGATTTGAATTGTTCATTGCCTATAATTTCTGAAGATAAATTTGCTCGTTTAAAGAAAAATCTTCTATTTTAAAATTAACACCCTGACGAATAACTGGATTGAGATGAGGGTTGAGGGAGTGCAAAAAAACTAGACAAAGTAAAAAATAATAATTGTATATCTTACAGTTTTTCTTTATCCTCCCAATATACCTTCTTCCTGACTCTGTCAAGATACTGGTCTTGTAGTATTATTTATAACTCCAAACAGTCACTGCAGTTGAAGTTAGAAAATCTTTGTATTTTCACACTACAATTTGTTATATGATACAAGCCATGTATTTAAGTTGTTGATTTGTGAAAATTAAAAGAAAAGATACTTTGAGGGATATTAAAGTTATTTTCAGAATTACATTGAAATATAAAACATTAATTTGTAAGAAAGAGAAAAAAACAACTACTGTTTTGAAATTATCTTCCTTTTTTATTACTTAAAGGGGGTGGAAACTAAAGAAAAATAAGCCACTTTTGAATTTGCAGAAATCTCTTTTAAGTTTCTAAAGAAATTCTTTAACTTTAATTTAAGGATGGAAAGAACTCCTACGTAAATTGACAAACCTTATTGTTGAATTCATGGACAACTGTGATGAAAGAATGAGTCTGGAAACCTAGAGCTTAACCACTGTGTACGATTTCTCTGCTTTGTGTCAAACTTCTTGAAATAATGTTTCAACAGATGCTTACTTCGACCTCCATTTGTTTGTGGTTACATGGAATTTACCCTATGCCCAAAAAGGTTTATCTTCGAAACAAGTTTGTTGAACATGGTTATGTAGACCAAAATTTTCATTTGGTTCATGTAAAATTTTTAAAGCTTAATGACTATTTTAATGCAAAGGAAGAGGTTCCTGTACAGGTGCTATTTAAAATTACAACCAATGGGGTCGGAGTGACAGCACAGCAGATAGGGTGTTTGTCTTGTACGCTGTTCATCCGGGTTCAATCCTCAGCATCCCATATGGGTCCCGAGCATCACTAGGAATGATTCCTGAGTGCAGAACCAGAAGTAACACCTGAGCATTGCTGGGTGTGACCCCCCAAAAAATACCCAATAAAATAAAATAAAATAAAATTACAACCAAACAAAAATATGTGCCTTTCAAGGAGGCTGGGTAGGGAGTAGTAGGGAATCAAGGGACACTGGTGGGGGAAATTGACTCTACTGGAGGGTTGGGGCTAGAACAGCGTAATCTTCATACTCAACTATGAGTAAATGGGAAATCACAATGTCTTAATAAAAATAAACAGCTTTTGTTTTTGTTTTTCAGTGACTATTCCTGACTCTACACTCAGGAATTACTCCTGACGGTCCTCAGGAAACCATATGGGATGGAACCTGGGTCAGGCCGCATGGTAGGCAAATGCCTTAACCGCTGGTCTACTGCTCCAGCCCAATAAAAAAAATTCTTTTTTTAAATTTTAATTTCAAAGAGAATGGTAAAATGTGCTTTATCTTCTAGTGCTAGGTTGTGCTAGGTAAAGAAAACTTGCTTCTTAACAGTCATATTGGCCTATCTTCTAGATCTTTAAAAACTAAAACAAGGAAACAAAACATGAAATCCTATAAAATTTGGCTTATAAAACTAATTCCCTTGTCTCAAATTAAAAGAGTGTGGTCTAGCAACTATATTAACAAAATATAGTTAAAAGGTATGACTTCTTTATTTCAGCTCTTTGATAGACTAATGACTGACTTTGGTTATCAACATCTCATGGAAAGCAGTTCTGCTTTGCTGATATTTAAGGCACTACTTCATGTTAATTCTTGTTTTCCTGATCTCAAAATTATCCCACTTTCTTCAGCAGTAACGTAGCAAGATGGCAGTCAGTGTTTAAAAGCTCAGTATTCCATTTTTGCTTAAGCATAGTAAAGGGAAATGTGTCCATCAGGACAGTCTGCATTAAATTTAAGCTCAAACACCCCAACAGCCCCAGAGCCTGAAACAACAAAGATTTGAGTTTTGCTCACACACTGTGCCCAAAGCAGATTGGTAGCAAAATCTTTTACCCAGGCATTCCCTATCATGGGACACATCCTGTCATCCAGAACTTTAAGGTTTGCTTTACTAAGTGAAGAGAAGAAAGAGAATTGAAGTTCATTGACTGGAAGAGATATTTACCACTTCTCTTTCATTTGATTGGTCAGAATAAGGGATATAGTCATCCCTTCAAGGGGACAGAGATTGCAATTATATTCATACAAATATGGATAAATAGTTATCTTTTCACAGCAGGTATACTTTTCAAATTGCTTTGATTTTGAATTAATACTCTAGACATGGGCACAGAATAAATAGAATTATATGAAGTAAAAATTACTATTTGAGGGCACTGTGACAGTACAGGAGGTAGAGCTCTTGCCTTACATGTAGTTGACTCAGATTGGATCCCTGGAAACCCATAGGGTCTCCTGAGCACCCCCATGAGGAATTCCTAAGTGCAGAGTCCAGAGTAACCCATGAGCATCACATGGTGTGGTCCAAAAACAAACCAATATTACTATTTACATATAATTAGTATTCAACAAATAATTACAAGCAGCAAATCTTTAGTTATCTAAATTATCAAATATTGAATAGCTTTCCTGACTTATCAACTAGTTATTCTCAAAAAAAAATTCATTTCTAAGCTCATCGATGCCTGATGGTTAAATTTAATTATTACTATTGTAAAACTAAAGTTGGCCCATTTTGCCTGATTTCAACCAATGGTCTTGGTTCCTCGAGGCTCCAGGCATTCCATAACTTGGAGACCCTCCATCTTCAATGTCAACATCAGAGACTGACATGTATTAAATATTCTTATGCCTCAAATATCTCTTATGAGTTCATGTGACTAGGTTAGACCATGTATATAATCTTCTTAAGGCCTACTAACATTGGACCTTACTTACAACTGAAAAAATATGTTTCAGAATAAAGGAATAAGTGACATCATCATATTTATTAGGTTCCACAGACACTCTAGGAAAGGAGATTATATAAAAGTAAGGGATTGGAATTCTATCTACTACAAAGTATCCTGAATAATGTGGATAAAGGATGTTGAATCACGTCAGATGACTTGAGTTCAAACCTGCTTCTGCTCATTGTTAACTGGATATTTGAAGTAAGATACGGTTTAATTTATCTCAGTCTCTGTTTCTAGAATTGTAGAAAAGGAACATTTCTCTGTGCTGCAAACCTTATGGAGTAGTTGAGAGAATCAAATGAGATTATGTGAAAACACTTTGTCAATTTGAAAGATCAATGCAAGTGCAAGTTACTGTTATTGAGTCTGAAGTTACTGTTACTTCTAAGAACCTGTGAGAGCAGATCTTTCAAAAACAACACTGGAGGAAATGGGAGCCATAGGGTCTGAGGGAAGTTGCTTGAGAGACACACAACTTTTTGGCTTTCTGTCCCCACAGAACACAAATTTGATGAGCTAATCATAAAATAAGTGAAAGCATGTGCTACACATTTCTTTTTTAATGCATGAAATAGGTGTAAAATTTTAGAGGATCACTTTGGCAAGAGGTTTCCAACCTCTGCTCTGCATAATGAAAATGATACATGGCTGTATAGTTCTGTGGTATTTCTGAAGAAACTGAAGTATTTTACAGACAGAACTGTTCTTCAGAATATGGCAGTGAGTTACAGTAGATGTGAGGCAGTTACCTATGTTTAATATTTGTACATATATTAGGCCATTCCAGATTACAGAACAATAGTTGCTTAAGAATCATTTGGCAAGATTTAATAGTCATTTATGATACAAAATTGCTCAATAAATTGATAATAAAAGGAACCTACTACAGATGATAAAGAAAATGAGTTTAGGCAAGGATATGCAGAAAAGGGAATCTTGGTGTGCTGTTAGTGGGAATGTGTAACTGTCCACCTCATAGCCAAAAGTAGGCAATTCCTTAAAAAGCAATAAAAACAGAAATTTCATCTCATCCAAAATATTACATCTATGTATTTTCCCCAGAGAGTATAAAACACTAAGTCAAGAAGATATATGTACTTCCGTGTTTATATTAACATTATTCACAATAGCTAGAACATGGAATTAACTTATATGCAAATCCACAGTTGACTGGATCAAAAAAAATCTTTGGTATATATGCTCAACAAAATATTACTCTGTCATTTAAAAATATGTACACATATGAGATAAGAGGTTGTATCTCAAGTGATTCTGCAAACAAAACAATTCAGAAAGTACGAGGTGATTTCTACATGGCTTAACTCATATTTAGAACATAAATAACTTGAGAGGAGAAAATTAGCAAAAAGACTACTAAGCAAAATCCTAGTCTCAGGGAAAACTATAATTGGCACTGAGAGAATGGAGTGGAGATGTGAGGAGAATTGGTGGAGGGATATTTACAGTGGTTGGATGGCACTGGATGCTATTACTAGGTATAGAGCAGTATATATTCATAGTGTGGGAAACTAGCCTCTAAAATTTCATAGTGTTGTAAACCATTGAAATGTCAATATAAAAAGGGGAAATAAATAACTTTTATTACTGTATGGGCCATATATGTCAGTACTTAGATGATACACATCACAGTGCTTTGAGGTTGTCTGATATATTAGTGATTAAACCTAAATCTTTGCACAGGCTAAGCATACATTCTATCACTTGAACCTCATTCCACTTCCGATAAATAATATTTTAATAGCAAATGTGTAATATTATACATTTATGTGTAGCTTTCTAGGAGTGACAATAGGATATGTATGTTTCAGATATGAGTAGGGTTTCATAGCAAATGAAAAAAAGATAACATAATGTCAGGTAGTAAGTTGTCATATTTTTATGAAAAGGTTAGATAGCAAAATTTCTCAGAATAAAATTATTGCCAACTAACTGTGAAAGAGAAAATATTGTAAAAATATAAACTATCTAGTTGGTAGTAGCCCTCAAATACCTGTTAGCAATACTTACATACTAAATAAAATGTGACCCAGATATGTTTCTGATGGTTTATGTTGTTGACTAGAGTGTAGTAATAATAATAATAAATGAAATAACACTGATTTCAAAACATGCAATTATCTGTGAAATATTTTATGACATAAAAAAGTATACATGTATACCACAAATCAATCTCCAGATTTCAAATCCAAAATGACATGACAAAGAGTTACACTGCAGAAAATATTCAATGCTGATGAATTGGGTATAATAAAAAATAGAACAATCAATCCACTCTTGTTGGTTTTAGCAGATAGGTTCAGATTATAGTAGTTAATATTTTAATTTCATAAGTGGGAAATTATTTTGAGTTACTTAAACTCTCTGCAAGATATTTGCATATATACATCTCTATATATGCATATATATGAAGAGCGATATGTAGTATACAATTATTCCCATGCTATAGAAGTAGAAACTGAGACACAGAGAAAATAAGAAATTTACCCATAGTGGGGGCAGATCTATAAGTCAAGTCAGCAAGGACGACATTAGCCTTGCATATGATCAACCTGAGTTTGATCCCCAGCATCCCATATGATCCCCCCAAACACAGCCAGGAGTAATTCCTGAGTTCATAGCCAGGAGTTACCTTTGAGCATTGCCTGGTATGATTCAAAACGCCAAAAAGGAAAAAAGAACAAGTTGCTCATATTACTTCTATTCCAATGTCAGGCTAACTGATTATAAAATGCTTCAACCTTTGTTTTATAACTTCCTTTGTGCTACTTGAAGAATCAAGTATCAAATTTTTCTTTTGTCATTCTGTCCTCTTTTCATGTCCACTGTTAAATACAGAATTTCTATATGAATCTAAGGAAGTCTTAAGAGCATGAATTAAAAAATTCTGGGCTAGACTTCCAAAGGAAGGGTTAAGTGAAATAGTTGTAACAACTGTCTTTTATCAACATTGTATCTACCCCTTAATAACCAGGAAAAAGATGACTCCACAGAACCAAAGGCTTTTGTTGACTTAGAGAAAAGAGCTGTAGTATGTCAAGGGGCAGGTCTGCTTTTGGGCAGACTATTTGATGAAGGATCTGAATTCTGACTCACATGAGCTAAGTGAATGAAACAACCCCTTCTGAAAATCTGGAAGCAATGTTGCCCTCTTGGCTTACACTCTCTATGGCATCAACATGGGGCTGTGGTCTTAATGTGCTGATAATAACCAGAGTGACATAAGAATGTGAAGTCTTCAGGACACAGACTTTCCCGTGGTTTTGGCACAGAGTATTCTATTGAGCTTTGAATGTTTATGGGAAATATTAAATAATCATTTTATTGGTGACTGGGGACAACAGATTGAAAGCTGGGGAATAAAGGCATGGGGTCAGAGAGATTTTCTTTACTACAGAAGATAAAGAACTACAAGCTGTGGGAAGCTTTTATGAGATAGGGCAGTCTCTATGCTAAGATTCTCCGCTGAGTGTGTGGGCATAAAGTTATTAGGTTGAGATCAGGTGAACAAAAAAATTTTAAAAATTTGAAAGGTGTGAAGAATTTGAGAAGACAGATGGAAAAAGAGAAAGGGCAAATTGACCTGACAGACTTGCTGGCAGACTAGCTGAAATTTTAGAGTGTTAAATGAATAGAGTCATGTATTTTTCCTCAACAAGGACTACATTGCAGAAATGCCACAAAATTCCAGAGTAACCACTTGTTTTATGTGGAAGGACAGAGGCTACAAAAAAGGCCAGATGGCTTCATAATAGTCCTGGCTTTAACTACGGCAGGAGGAACAAATATATTCCACTAACTTCATACCTTTCCCAGCAATATTTTGCTTTTTATGTTGAGCTTTTTTAGTGACCTAATTGAATAAGAAAGCTCATATTTACAATGGAACTTTAGAATAAAATGCAGATAAGTGGTGTGGTTTTATGAGTTGTATAAATATGGACCAAAGACGCTTAGGTGAGAAAAATGCATCTTCATTAAATTTTTGATACTGCAAAAGCCAGGGGATGCCAGGGATTGAACAGGGAGCGTGCAAGGCAAACGCTCTAACCGCTAGGCTATCGCCTCCGGCCCCCTCCAGGCACAACTTGTCAACTCCACCATTATTCCTGCACTAACATATGTCTTAGAGACCTGAGCCCTATGAAAGCAGGATGAGAAGGCTATTCGGGTCTTCAAAAAGAAACTGAAAGAGTCATGCTTGGAGTATCACGCTTCACCCAAGTGAGGGAAGGGATCCAGAATTCCGACTTTCATCAACGATCAAGAATCAAGCATATTGTCCCATTTGCCAAGATTATGAAAATCAGATGGGCGGGACACATAATGTGATTTAGGGAAGGCCGAATGGATTATAGCTGTTACTGACTAAGAACTCACAGTTCCAGAAGGATGAAGCGAAAGGTTGGACATGGGAATCTCCTAGCGGACAGTTCCACAATGAAATTGACCACATCATCTTCAATCGACTGTTTTTGTCTGACCGATGTTGCTGTCAAACAACATCCCCCAAATTTCCCAAATTCCCGACATCCCCAAATTCCAAACAGGATCGAACCACCGTCTCCTTCGTGCAAAATTCCACTTCCCACAACGGGGAGAAAAGGCTGCAAAGTTTAAGAAGAGAACTCCCAGAATGACCACCAACTGGGAACTCTTTGGCACCATTGCAGCAACATGGGAAGATACCATTATTGACAACATCGATGAAGAATACAACTGACTGAGTTCGGTACCTCCATGATTGTGCGAAGAATGCCGAGAGAGAGAGAAAGACACAAAGGGACGCCTTGTCTTCAGAAACTCTCGAGCTCATTCGCCCAACATGGCAAGGCGCAAGCCGCAGGAGACCAAATGCTAACGTCCAAGCTTGCTAAGCAGTGCAGAGAAGCGATAAAAGAAGACCTCAAAGACAGAAGAGCAGAAATACTGGAAGATACAGCAGAAGCCGGGAAAAGCATTCGCACTGCCCGCCTGTCCTTCGCCAACTATAAGACCAAGATGACTGCCCTCCGACGCCCTGATGGATCTATCACATCTTCCAGAAAGGCAATGGAGAAGATTATCCATGACTTCTACTCAAATCTCTTTGATAGCCACATCCATCTGCCCACATACCAAATTCCACAGGATGGATATGTCATTCCCAACATTCTCCCTTCTGAAATCCGACATGCCATCTCGTCGGTAAAGAAGGGAACAGCACCAGGCCCAGACAAAGTCAGACCCGAACACCTGAAGAATCTGCAATCGGTACTCATCAATACACTAGCTCGGCTCTTCACACGCTACCTGTCTGAGTGCAAGGTACCCTCCCAATGGAAAACCAGCAGGACAGTTCTACTGTTCAAGAAGGGAGACATTCACGACATGGGCAACTATCGCCCCATCTGCCTACTGTCCGTCATCTACAAGCTGTTTACACGAGTCATCCTGAACAGGATAAGCAGAACACTAGATGAAGGACAAACATGTGAGCAAGCAGGCTTCTGGAAAGGATTCAGCACAATCAACCATATCCACACAGTAACCAAGCTCATTGAGGTTTGTAGGGGAGTTCAAGATGCCGCTCTGTCTCACGTTCATTGATTTATAGAAAGCCTTTGATTCTGTGGAGACTGAAGCAGTCATCGAAGCCCTAGCCAAACAGGGGGTTCAAACCCAATACATCAAGATCCTTCGTGATCTGTATTACGGATTCACCACCAGGATCTCACCATTCTACAAAAAGTGATCATTGATGTCAAAAGAGGGGTTCGACAGGGTGATACCATTTCACCAAAAATCTTCAGCGCCACCCTCGAGAACATCATGCAACAATTAGAATGGGAAGGAATGGGAGTGAAGATAGATGGTTGGCAACTACACCACCTCCGCTTGGCTGATGACATCATTCTAATAACACCAAACATTAGCCAAGAGGCACAAATGCTGGCTGACTTTGACCAAGAATGTGGAAAGATAGGTCTACAGCTGAATCTAAAGAAAACCATGTTTCATGAAATGAACT
>JAJIBD010026448.1:0-16955 GCA_021461705.1 Cryptotis parvus
CTCTCTCTGCTTCCTTCTCAGCCGCCCCCACCTTTATCAGAAAGAGAGGAAGGAGGCGCTGGCCAGAGGAAATTCAGGGTCCTGAGCAGTGTTTGAATTGGGGATCCCACCTCTGAGGCAATGCTCTATGAGGTCTAACAGTTCCCCAAAGGGAGAACTACATCCAACCCTGCCTGTCTTTGAGCTCACCCGGGCGTCTGAGCCCTGCTTGTACCTGTGTGGAGTGAGACTGAGGTGTGTGTTTTTCTTATGGTGTTAGTTAAATAACGTGCGGTGTCAGCCAACTCGTGGTCTGTGGTGAAGGGGTGTACATCTGAGATGCGCTGTGAGGTGTTGTGTGTGAGGAGCACGTGTGATGTGAGTTCCCAATGAATGTAGACGTTCCTGGCACCCACTGAAAGCAAATTGATGAACAACGGGAAGACGAAGTGACAAGTGACACTTTTATTTCCTAGAGTTATTTTCAGATGACCTCTTCTTTTCAATATTTAGCGAATTATTTTCATGAAATTTGACTAGCTCATATAACATCAGGACATACTAATAAAAAGTAAAAATCAAAAAATAGGGAAAACACATCTCCGGATGTCCAGGCGTCTCTTTCCCTATGAACGGGTCACCAGTCCTGTCCCTGACGCTGCCGGTCCGAGAACAACTTCCCTGTCCGTCCCACGCAGCTACGCGCCTCCCTTTGTTGCAGGTGGACCCCACGGGTGACTTATGTGAGGCCGGAAGGGGAGAGAGATGGTCACTTTCTCCCCAGCCACCTCTGCCACCCGGGACCGCTGGGCAGGCAAAGGACTGATAAAGTCTGCGATGAGCCCTGCACGGCGTGGGCCTGAGCCCCCACCAGCCCCACCAGGGGGTTGTCAAGCCACACTTGCCTCCGCTTGATCTCTAGGCATGGGAGTTAATCCCCACCACCAAGGGTTTCTCGAGGAACCACGGACTCAGGATGGAGCGAGGAATTGCTCTTTGCAGAGAAGGAAAGTCAGTCCTAAGTCTTATCCAGGGCTGCCTCAGGGTTCTTGTCTTTCTCGCAGAAAAAGAATTTTCAGGAGTCGATGAGCAGTGAAGTAAAAATAGGTTTTACTGAGGAGTTTTAAGGAGAGGGGGAGGGAGAGAAAGAAAGGAGAGAGTATTGTGCTCAAGGGAGAACGCGGGCTACTGCAAAGACGGAGAGTGAGTTAAAGAGAGAGTACACATCTGAAGAGGGGAGATGCGGGCAACACACGTCTTCTGTGAACTGGGTCCTGGACAGGAAGGCTGATTTCTCTTCCTTAGGAGGGTTAGTTATCTAAGGCCTTTAAAAGGGTCAGTGGCCTATGGGCTTCACACATTCCCTTTTGGCCTTCCCTTCCCCAGGGTCTATTGTTGATAGTGGTCTTGTCAAGTTTGGTTTCTGGCTTTCAATCAGGTGTGGCTCTGGATCTCTTCTTCAGGAATTTTTATTGCCATGTGGCACCCCCTGTCTGCCTGCCTACAACACCTTGAGTGAGGCAGGTCCCGGCCCTGTTTTTCCTCTGGCGTGTCCACTCTGCAGCGGCCACACGCAGCGGGGTGAGTCTGTGCCCTGTGCCTGTCCCGGCCTCCCGCTGCCCCCAGCTGTTCTGTCGTCCTGACCCGGCTTTCCTAGTCTCCAGCCAAGCCCCGAGTGTGCGCTGAGACCCCTGTGCTCAGCACTGTCACAGCGGCGTCGGCCCTGCCTGAGCCTGAGCTCCCTTGGGTGTCTAGGCCCTGTCTGGACTCTGGAGCCCCTGCCGGGCCCTGACCCAGCTGGGCTGGGCCCTGTGCCTGGCTGTGCTGCCCTACAGAGTCCAGAGAGCAGGTGGAGAGACAGGAGAGAAACAGAGACAGAGTCAGAGGGAGTGGGGGGGGGGGGGGCCTGGGTGGATCCCCTAGGATTTCCCTGAAGGAAGAGCTTTGCATCTGTTTACATGTATGTTCATTAAACCCACGTTTATACTGGTGGTCAAATCAACCTGTTTCTATTTCTATTTGATCTGCACCCTCAGATATATAAAAGTCTATGTCAAGTAAAGGATGTTTGTAGTCGTCCCAGTGTTCACTGATGCTAATCAATAAATGCGATAGATGAGGACAGTCAGGCTCTAAGTCCACCAGGCTGTTAGCCCCCTAACCCCACGATTTTCCTCCTTCTTCTTTTTCTTTTCTTTCTTTTTGGTTTGGATTTTTGGGTCACCCAGAAATACTCAGAGGTTACTCCAGGCTCTTGCTCAGGTATTAATCAGGAGGTGCTTGGGGGACCTTAAGGGATGCTGGGGATGGAACCCAGGTCTGCTGCGAGCAAGGCAGACGCCCTCCCGCTGTGCTGTCGCTCGGGCACCATGTAGGAGCTGTTTCTGTGGAAGGCGGCAGACTTGTCCCTGGGGAAAATCCAGGTCTGGCCTCTTCCTTTGACCTGCGGGGGTCTCCTGCCTGTCACCCGTCTCTGACCACTGCAGCCTCCTCAGCAGGACCTGGGAACACTCTGCTGCAGGTGGGCAGTGTCTCGAGAGGTGGGGACCGGTGCATGCAGGGTGGGCACCTCGGCTCTGCCTGGCACCCAAGCTCTGGGGGTCACACAATGCTTCGGTGATTGGCGGTTCTCAGTGCGTCTCCTGGGGCCCCACCAAGGCCAGTTGACCCAGAGGACGGCCCCCACCATGGCCAGCAGCAGGGGCACCTTCAGGAAGACCAGGAGCAGGAAGTGGACGTCTCTGAGCAGGGACCTGAGGAGGACAGTGACGGGAGGTCAGGCCCCTCCCAGGCCGGCGCTGCAGCTCCCCTGGGCCATCTCCTATGTGAGGGCAGCTGAGCGCCCACCACGACGGACCCTGGACCTCACAGCCCAGACCTGGAGTAGCCCATCAATGAACCTATCCAGGTGGGGGACTGAAGCCTCTGAGCCAGTGAACCCTGAATCTGGCTGTATTTACCCCCTGGCAAAGACCCTCGCTGGGGCCTCCAGGGCTGATCCGGAAGAGGAAGGAAATCCTCATTTCACATTTTCTGAGCAACTGGGAGGAGAAACATCAGAACAAGGGAATGGGGGGGGTGAGGAACCTGCAGATTCTCAGGAAAACTGGGGTCTACTGTGGGGTTTGGGGCCTCAGGTGGAGTCTGGGGCAAATGGGTCAGTGTGTCCAGGGTTCGAGGCTGGAGGGGTCAGGTCTCTGCTCCTAGAAGCTTCAGGGCAGCAGAGCCTGTGGGCACCAAGCCTGGCCTCTGTCCCGCTCTGTGGAATGAGAGCCGGGGACAGCAGGGACAGCAGGGACAGAAGCCCGGGGACAGGACAGTGCCATCATGGCTGCCGGACCCCCGGGTTTGGGACACCCAGGACAGTCCAGCTTCATGGTCTTCCTGCCTGGGAGCAAGTCGGCTTCCGAGGACCCATGGTTGGGCCCCCAGCCACAGTGCAACCTGCCCCCACCCCACTGCATCACACAGCAGGCGCTTCCCCTGAGGACCCCCAGATGTCTCTAGTCTTGGCTCAGAGTAAAGTGGGGGGCTGTGATTCAGGGAAAGGGGCTGTCTCGGACCCAGACACCACAACCTCATGAGGGATCAGAAGTGGGGCCCATCCTGGTCTCTGGGAGCTGAGGGGAAGATAAACTCTGGCTGATCAGGGGACAAAGGGCGCCTGATGGGAGGGTTGGGTGCAGCCAGGTGCAGGGTCTCAGTGGGGATCCCACATCCATGCTTGGTGTCATATCCGGGTCGATGGGGTTCATGGAGAAATCCAGGACCTAAAGGGGCCCTAGAGGAGCCGAGGGTTGAGAGACAAGCCCTGGCCGGGTCTGGGGGGTCCCTCATGAGCAGTGGGGCCCAGGGGGACCTGGTCGGAGACAGAGCATCAGAGCTGACTTACAACATGGTATTGGAGCGGGGATGACTCACACCCGTGGCATCTGTGTCTCCTCTGTGGCGGCTGGTGATGTGGGCGCAATGGTGGTCGTGGTGATGGTGGTCCTGGTGGGCGTGGTTATGGTAGTGCTGGTGGTGATTAGAGCTTGAAAGACAGACCAGGTCACACACGGCTCTTACCACTGCAAACCACCTACACTACCCGGCCAGCCCTGAGTGTGCAGAGAGCGATGAGCCCAGGAAGGTTGGGGCCCACCTGGGGGTTAGGGTGCTCCCGAGCATCCGGAGGGGCCCCCCCCCACACCCAGTATCTGCATGGCCGTGAGACCAGGACTCAGCCCAAAGACAGTCCCCGCAGAGTGACAGATGAGGACAGGAGAGACCCAGGGAGCTGCCCGAGCAGGGCCTGGGGGACACGGACAGGGACACGGCCGCCTACCTGGGTCGACGGTCACTTCGACCTGGATGCTCAGCTTGTCTCCAGGTCTCTCAATCCCGCACCAGTGCGTGCCCGCATCAGCGTGCTTGAGCTGCTCCATGGTCACGGTGAACCTGCGCTGTCTGTGGTCATCCCTGATGGTCACCCGGTGCCCCCGCGCCACCTGCTCTGTTCCATCGGTTTGTACAAGGGTCTTGCATGCCCCCCAGGCTGCCCCTCGGCACCACCTCTTGCTGTTCCCTTCATAGCCAGCGCCATAGTGACAGGTCACGGCCAAGGAGCCTCCAACGTGGCCAGTCACTCATTTTGGGTCCCTTGAGGGCAGCTGAGCCTGGGGACAAACACAAGCCTGTCACCTCCCGTGAGGACAGCGCCACCACTGGGGACCAGAATTCACTCCCTATCCCCCACTTGGAGACCCGAGCCCAGTGACATTTGTCCCCACAGCCCCCCTTTGACCTTCCCCACTGCTCTGGGCAAAGTCCTGAACCCCCAGGACCCCATTTGGGCCTCAGAGACACAAAACCAGACACTGAGCAGTGATGGCGCCCCCCTGCTGGGCGCCCCATACCTCTGCAGACAGAAGCTTCAGCCTGACCCTTAGCTTCAGGTGGGGACTGCTCTGTGGAGGGCTGGGCGCCCACTGTCTCTGAGGGGTGCCGGGTGGGGGTGATGGGTGACTAATGAGAGATTTGGGGTGACAGATAACACTTTTACTGGGTGACAGGAGCTCTGGTGGCTGCAGAAACATCCCCTAGGGTGGGTGGGCCCTTCCCGTGGCTGTGGCGGTTATTCCCGGTGGGTGACGCCTCTTTCAGCTGCAGGATCTCAGTTAATATCCCCCTGACTCGGGTCCCCTGCCCGAGCGCTGAGACTCCGCCTCCCGACCTCAGTTTCCCACAGATCTGCCTTGCATCCCGCAGGGGCCCTCTCTCTGGTCACTCAGGAGGGTCCCTGCCCCTGTGTCCATCTGGATGCTCATTGGTCCACCCGTCCAGTGCGGGCGTTATGGGTGCAGATGCATCTTCTTGGCTGTCTTTCTCTCTCTCTGACTCGTCTAAAGATTCAGGCCCCCGGGCGCCCCCCCCCAGCCCCCCCACCGCAAGAACCCCTGTTGGTGACCCAAAAAAAAAAAAAATAAAGATTCATGGCTGAGGAGAAGGCCTCTCTCCTCTCAGGAAGGCTCTGGGGGCACCGGAGGCCTGAGGCGCTCTGTTGGACTAGGGGCCATGCTGGGGTCACCACCCGGGGCGTGAGGACCCCCGGAGGCTGGGCCCCTCCCACACAGCCTTTGTTGCCTGACAGGATGTGGGCTCTGGAGTGCCCAAACCTGGGGCTTTACGTGGGTCTGTCCACGCAAATCAACTAGCCATGACTGTAATAGCAGAGATTTGAGTGGGTCACTCCAGGCCTCGCTGCCCAGCACCAAGTCCCCAAAAGAACACGATGCTGCCAAATCTTCCCAGGCAGACGCTCTGGGCTGAGGACTCGAGGTTCTTCCCAGAATGGGGGCAGGATCCCCCCTTTCTGCCTGAGGGCCGCGGCTCACAGCCACATATCCTCTGTGGGTATTTGGATCCTCTCAACACTTTAGCTAACGGCATGAATGCCACTGGGAAGATGATGTCCCAGTGTTTTCCTGGAAATAATGGTCAGAACTCACTTCTCTAGACCACTGATATTGGTGTTTTTGTTTTTTATTGGGGGGAAGGGGGCCAAGGCCAGCACTGCTCGGGGTTATTCCTGGCTCTGTGCTCAGGGTCTCTCCTGGGGGCTGGGAACCTATGGGATGCCGGGATCAAACCACGTTGGCGGCGATCAGACAGGCCCCCTGAGCTGCACTATTGCTCTGGGCCTATGACACTGGTACTATGAAGTTGCTGGGTCACACGGTAACTTATTGAACAAGATTTGTTTCTTGATTTCAGCTCTGGCTTTTATGCATAATTTTATATGCAGTATTTCCTTCCTTCATTGTTTTTCCTTCCTTCTTTCCTTCCCTACTTTATCATTCCTTTTGTTTTTATGAGCCTAGTACTAATGTGGGAAGCTCATACCTTCAAGGCAAGTACTCCATCACTAAACTACATCCCAAATCCTGAGTTTTCACTAAAAACACCAAGTTTCAGCATTTTTCATTGTATATATTTTATGTTATCCAATTTTAGCATGTTTTTATTGTATCTCAAATCAAAATTATTTCAAGTCACTTTTATTTCCTGATAGCGATTTTCAGATGGATTCTTCTTTTCAATATTTAGCTAATTATATTCATGAAATTTGACTAGATACAAAAATAACATTAAGACATCACTTGTATCACTTTTATCACTTGTCTTCTCGTTGTTCATTGATTTTCTCGGGCGGGCACCAGTAAACATCTCCATACGTCCTGTCTAAGGTAGTGTAGTCCAAAGGCATCTGTTCGCTCCAGGAACGCGAAGAGCCTCAGACCATTCCTTCAGGTCATGGGAATGAGGTCCGTAATTGTTACTGGTTTATGACATAAAAAAAATCAAAGAATAGAGAAAAATACGTGACAAATAAATTAAAAAAGATTATTGTTTCCCTTGATAGAGTGAAGGCTAAAATACTATTAAAATTGGGAGTTATCACACCTCAAAGTCAGCGCTACCACCATTGTGGACTGAATGAGAGCACAGCGGGGAGGGCGTTTGCCTTGCACGTGCCAACCAAGGTTTGATCCGGCATCCAATAAGGTCCCCTGAGCACCACCAGGAGTAATCACTGAGTGCAGAGCCAGGTGTAACCCCTGAGCATCACAGGGTGTGACCCAAAATGCAAAAAAAAAAAAGCTACCACAACCATACCTGGAGCCCGTTCTATCCCTCAGGATTGTGCGTCACAGAGAACTTTCCCCTGCACCCCAACACCTTATTTAATAACGTGGCTTACAGAGCTGTTCACAAAAAATTGCTGCCAGCATCCAACATTTCAACACCACAGCCACTGGCACCTTCCCTGCGCTGCTGTCTCCGTTTTCCCCTTCAGCCCTCGAGCCTGGCTCATTTCAGCACCAAGTAATTTATTTTATATTGCTTGCTACACAAAACCGACTAACAGAATGATCAAAAACTACTTCCTTAGAAAAAAGTCAGTGAAAATTATATCTCACCAGGTAGATATTAAGGCCTGGGCAGAGGATTACTAAAGTGCTTTTCACAAGTTAAGCCCCTGTGTTAGTGCTTTGGTTAGTCGCGAGTTGGATCCTACATCACATCTATCACTGTAGTGTGTTACTGGTCGATTGTCAGAGCTGCAGACTTTGGAGACCTCAAGCGGCCTCGACTGTGGCCCCACACCCAGAAAGTCCAGTTTTGGACTGGTGAGTCCAGCTGGAGTTAAATGTTTCTGGGCTGAGCCTACGGCGGCAGAGGTGGTTCCTGGGTGTGGCGTGAGGGTTCCGGGAGTGGAAGAGCCAGGAGTGGGGGAGGTCGCCCACCCTGATTCCGAGGGGGCCTGGAGGCCTCAGCCACAGGGCCCGAGAGCGGAGGCTTGGGCAGGTGAAGTTCCCGAGGATGAGCTTCACCTGGAGGAAGCCTCGGGTCCGCGGGGCCCTGCGGCTGCAGTGTCCAGGCCCGCTCGGAATGGGATGGCCACCTCCCGCCCCAGTGTCCTTCCGGGGCCCCTGCAGCCTCGCCACGAGCCATCCCCAGGCTGTGTCGGCTCAGCTGCGGGGATTCCTCGGCCCTTCTCTACCTCCGCCGTACCCGGGCCTCCAGGCACGGTACTTCTCCTAGCTCGCAGGCCTTCTCCTAGCTCCCAGCGTCCAGCGCCGTCTCCCTAACTGTCCTGAACTCTCCCACTTTCCCTCCTGGGCCCTTGTCCTCCTTCCCGGGTCCCCAACACCCACAGGGACAGAGAGGCACGAGGAGTGGACGCTGGCCTCTGCACTGCGTCCATGGGTCGCCCAATCTGACCCACTGTGGCCACCCGCTGGGGTCAGCAGCTCTGCCCTGGGCGGATCCTTGTGCAGCCCACCGTGACTCAGCCTTTCCGGGGTCACTGCACTCGGACAGTCCCCACCCCCAGATGGAGATTCCGTGGAAACTGGGGTGAGCTGGTCAGGGGAACCCCTGCAGGGCCCCATCTCCCAGGCCAGGCTGGACTCACGGGAAAGGCAGCAGAGGAGGACGAGGAACGCGAGTGGCCGCATCTTCTCTCGAGGCTGGGGTTGGGCCCAGCCAGAGCCCCCTCACCTTTCCCCTTCCGCTCTCTCACTCTCTCGCTCTTGCTTCCTCTTCGGCCATTCCCCGCCCCGAAGTGTCAGAGCAGGCGGCTGGGCGGGGGTGGGGGGGGGAAGAGCAACGTGAGGGCAGGGACCCACCTCCCAGAAACGGCCTCTGGTGCCTTGATGGGTGCCGAAGGCGAACTCTGGGTGTGAACCGGGGCTGTGGGACACGCAGACCCTCCTTCTATTCGGGCTCCCCTGCTGGGCTGTGGGTGTCCCGCACCTTGATGGACGCCGGCACGGTGCCCTCTGTCCAGGGTTCAGGTGACCATGCTTGGTTTTGTTTCTTTTCTATTTTGCTTGTTTTTTGGCCACACCCAGCAGTGCTCAGGGCTTACCCTGGCCTGAGCCCACGGATCACTCCTGGAGGGCTCCGGGCACTGTATGGTTTGCAGGGGTTGAATCTGCATCAGCCGCGTGAAAGGCAGCACCCGCCTGCTGTCCTATTGCTCTGCCCCAGGAGCCAATGTTTGGGGTCCAGGTCATCAGCTAAAGTGAGGCTCCCAGTGGAGAGCTGGGGGCACCTGCCCAAGAGCAGATGGGTGGAAGGGGCTGGGGTCAAACTCCCACTGCAGGGAGAGGGGTCCAGGGAAGGGAGGTCCCGGCTGCGGGCACCAGTGGTGGGGGGGGGGTGTCCGTGCTGGGGGCGTGCCCAACATGGGACCTGCCCAACAGGCCCATTTCAGGCCAAGCCCGTGTGGGTCCGGATCCCCCAAACTTGTCAGGGCGCTTCCTTGAGAGGTGGCCGTGTGCTCGTGGCTCCTCCCCTGTACCCCCAAACTGTCTGCGCTGAGAGGCAGGGCCTGTCCTCAGCCCGTCACTGTCCCCTACCCCAGGGGGCACAGCGGCCAGGACAGGAATGGGGTTCTGTCCTGTTTGGTCCAAAGCCACCTCTGCATTTGCCCCCACAGCCCGGGCCCCATGGGGCACAGAGACCCCAGAGAGACACGTGAGTCCCTCAGAACTCAGTGACGAGCACAGGCCGGGGCGGGCGCAGAGACCCGCAGAGGGGCCGTGAGCGCTTCACAGGATGTGGCCGAGCGCCTGCACCTGACCCTTCACAGACCTGCCCCGACCCTGTCCAGTCCCCGGAGCCGGCGGCCGCTGCACATGGGGGGAGGCCTGGGGAAAGGAGAGAAGCGAGACGGGGGCAGGGGAGAGGGGTGCAGGGTCCCCGTCTGCTCAGGTCCAGCGACTGGCCCGACTCACTGAGCTCTTCACATCCCCCTCCTTCGCCGCGTCTGGGGTTCAGACCAGGAAGAGGAATGACTGCAGGGGCCTGGGGGGAGACCCTCGGAGCTGCGGCCCGTGAGCCCACAGGATCCCTCATGAGTCATGCCGCGGTCGTGGCTGGGCCCAGCAGGCACACGCCCGAGACCCCACTCGGGGACACTTTCTGACCGGGCGACAGGGGGGGGACCCAGAACCTGGGGGTGCCGTTGGGGTCACAGCGAGGAGGCTCAGGGTGACGGGCTCCCCAGGAAGCGGAGGGGCCTGTGAGGGGCGAGGGCAGGGGCCTGTGAGGGCGAGGGCAGGGGGCCTGTGAGGGCGAGGCAGGGTGGCAGGTGGGCCCTGAGCTTGTCCCTGCCCCAGGCAGGAGGTTGGGGATTGGGTCAGGGGACCAAGGCTGTAGCCGCTCTGGCCCCTCACCCAGGTCTCCTCACGTAGGGACCCTCTCCTCGCACCTGCCACCCTCAGCCAGTGCAGATGAGGAGCGTGGGCGGGTGTCAACCCTCAGGCTCACGGGTGCAGGTGGGGTGAGGCCCCACATTTCCGTGCTCGTCTGGCCTTTAGCGAGAGCCTCAGGCTGGCCTGGCTGGGCCGATCCTGGGCCTGGCCTGAGCCCGGGGCTGCGGCTTGTGCTGGCCCAGCTCACAGCCGGGTGGGGCAGAGGCCGGGCTTGTGTCAGACTGAGGAGCGGCTCCCCGGCCTCCAGAGCCCCCGCACCGCGCGCCCCAGCCCGGCCTCAGGAGCTCCTCAGCCTGCTCCTGACCCCTCAGCCCTCCCTTCCCCTGGCCGCTCGTGGGCGCAGAGTTTGCTGGTGCTGGACCCGGGGCTCCAGCAGCCCTGCCCAGGTGGCCCTTCCTGTCTGCTTTCCCGGGTCTCGCTCACACTCGGCCACAACATGCTGCAAAGAGCCCAGGAAGCGCCTCGGCCCCCTCCCAGCGCCTCGAGGTGCTCTGTCGCCGCCAGGGATGGGGGTCCTGACCCGTGAGGGCGCATCCCCGGGCGCTGGGCTCACGGGCAGACACAGGGGCCGGATCTGCCTTTCCACAGGAACCGGTCCGCGGGCCACAGTTTGGGGAACGGCATCAGCCTCACACGCCCCCAGCCCCACACTCCCCTCACACGCCGCCTGCCCTCACCGGGCCCAGCTCTGCGGTTCCTTCCGCTATGGGCCTGCCCACAGCTGCCCAGTCCCTCACAGGCCCTCCACAGGGAAGGTGCAGGCGGCGTCCAGCACTGCGGGGTCTCAGGGCCTGGGGAGCAGGGGGCATCGGACTGGGTGAGGCAGGTGGGGGTCGTGACTGAAGTCCATGTGTGACTGTGAGTGTGTTTGTGGGACGTGTGTGTAAGTGTGCGTCTGTGGCACTGTGTGTGTGTGAATGATTTCGGGAGGAATTTGCGCTTTGCTGTGTGGAGTATGTGTGACGTACCATGACACAAAGCTGTGGTGTTGTTAGCGTGAAGCGGTTTTTCGGTGCTGGCGTTCTTGAGGGCTGTGAGTATTTCCATACGAAGCTCTGCAGACTGAAAGTTAGTTTATTGTGCGGAACAGTGGAGGGGCCGGTCCCTCTCCGGATGTCCAGGCGTCTCTTTCCCCGTGAACGGGTCACCAGTCCTGTCCCTGACGCTGCCGGTCCGTGAACTACTTCCGTGTCCCGTCCCACGCAGCTACGCGCCTCCCGTGAGTGAGGTAGGTCCAGGCCCTGCTGCTCCTCTGGCCGTGTCCACTCTGCAGCGGCGGCCACACGCGCGAGGGTGAGGCTGTGCCCTGGGCCTGTCCCGGCCTCCCAGCTGCCCCCAGCTGTTCCATCGTCCTGACCTGGTTTTTCTAGTTTTTCTTCTCTCTTACGTCTGTCTCTTTCTTTCTTTTTGGTTTGGCTTTTTGGGTCACCCAGCAATGCTCAGTAGTTACTCCTGGCTCTGCACTCAGATATTACTCCTGTCGGTGCTTGGGGGACCACAGGGATGCTGGGGATGGAACCCGGTTCTGCCGTGAGCAAGGCAGACGCCCTCCCGCTGTGCTGTCACTCCGGCACCATGTAGGAGCTGTTTCAGCTGGAAGGCGGCAGACTTGTCCCTGGGGAAAATCAAGGTCTTGCCTCTTCCTTTGACCTGCGGGGGGTCTCCTGCCCGTCACCCGTCTCTGACCACTGCAGCCCCCTCAGCAGGACCTGGGAACACTCAGCTGCAGGCGGGCTGTTTTTCGGGAGGTGGGCACCGGGCATGCAGGGTGGGCACCCCGGCTCTGCCTGACACCCAGGCTCTGGGGCCACACAATGCTCGGTGATTGGCGGTTCTCAGTGTGTCTCCTGGGGCCCCACCAAGGCCAGTCGACCCAGAGGAGGGCCCCCACCATGGCCAGCAGCAGGGGCACCTTCAGGAAGACCAGGAGCAGGAAGTGGACGTCTCTGAGCAGGGACCTGAGGGGACAGTGACGGGAGGTCAGGCCCCCTCCCAGGCCGGCGCTGCAGCTCCCCTGGGCCATCTCCTGTGTGAGGGCAGCTGAGCGCCCACCACGATGGACCATGGGCCTCACAGCCCAGACCTGGATCAGCCCATCAATGAACCCATCCAGGTGGGACTGAAGCCTCTGAGCCAGTGAACCCCGAATCTGACTGTATTTACCCCCGCCAGAGACCACGCTGGGGTCTCCAGGACAGAACCGGAAGAGGAAGCAAATTCTCATTTCACATTTTCTGAGCAAACTGGGAGGAGAAACACCAGAACAAGGGCAAGGAGGTGGGAACCTGCAGATTCTGAGGAAAACTGGGGTCTACTGTGGGGTCTGGGGCCTCAGGAGGAGGCTGGGACAAATGGGGGTTAGTGTGTCCAGGGTTCGAGGCTGGAGGGGTCGGGTCTCTGCTTCTAAGAAGCTTCAGGGCAGCAGAGGCTGTGGGCACCAAGCCTGGCCTCTGGCCCGCTCTGTGGAATGAGAACCGGGGGACAGCAGGGACAGCAGGGAGGAGAAGCCCGGGCACAGGACAGTGCCCTCATGGCCGCCCGGACCACCGGGACAGTCATGGACACCCAGGACAGTCCAGCTTCATGGTCTTCCTGCCTGGGAGCAAGTCGGCCCCCGAGGACCCATGGTGGGGCCCCAGCCACAGTGCCACCTGCAACCACCCCACTGCATCACACAGCAGGCGCTTCCCCTGGGGACCCCCAGATGTCTCTATCTCGGCTCAGAGTAAAGTGGGGGGCTTTTGCTGTCCGGACGCTGGAACACTGCCTCACGACCAGATTGACAGAGCAAAACCAGTTCCAGCCCACTGTCGCGGCCACTTCGGCCGCGTGGTTCATCAAAATAGTGGAAACAGGGATGTCCTTTGATCCACTGCATTCCACGATGTGCAGGAGATTTTGGCGGGAGGAGAGATAGGGAGGAGAGAGAGAGGACATGCAGAGCCCGCCAAGTAGTTGAGGTGAGGGAGGGGGGAGGGAGGTGGGGACATTGGTGATGGGAGATGGGTTTGGGTGGAGGGGTTGGGTGTTGGGCCGCTGTGGAACCGGAACTCTGCATGCGCATCTTGCAATTGTATGTCTAAAATGGTGTGGTGAAATTTGGAGAAAAAAAATAAAATAAAATAAAATAGAGTAAAGTGGGGGGCCTGTGATTCATTGAAAGGGGCTGTCTCGGACTAGACACCACAACCTCAAGAGGGATCAGAAGTGGGGCCCATCCGGGCTCTGGGAGCTGAGCGGCAAGATAAACTCTGGCTGATCTGGGGACAAAGGGCGCCTGATGGGAGAGTTGGGTGCAGCGAGGTGCAGGGTCTCAGTGGGGATCCCACATCCATGCTTGGTGTCTGATTCGGGGCCGCTGGAGCTGAGAGATAAGTCGGGACCTAAAGGGTCTCTAGTGGAGCCGAGGCCCAGAGACAAGCCTGCCCGGGACTGGGGGTGCCCATGGAGCAGTGGGGCCCAGAGGGACCTGGGCCGGAGGTCAGGGCATCAGAGCTGGCTTACGATGTGGTGTTGGAGCGGGGAACCGGTCACACTAGCGGCATCTGTGGTCTCCTCTGTGGCGGCAGGTGATGTGGGTGCGTTCGTTGGTGGTCGTGGTGGTCGTGGTGGTGGTGGTAGTTGGAGCTGGACAGACAGACCAGGTCACACACGGCTCCGTCTGCCCAGCCAGACCCAAGCTGTGCAGAGAGGGATGAGCCCACAAAGACTGGGACCCACCTGGGGGTCCGGGGAGCCCCAGAGCATCGCAGAGAAGCCCCCTCCCTCTCCCCCAGTGCCCCCATGGGCGGGAGACAGGGTCAGCCCCAGGACAGTCCCTGCAGAGTGACAGATGAGGACAGGGAGGGACCCAGGAGCCCCAGAGCAGGTCAGGGGACACAGGACAGGGACACGGTCACCTACCTGGGCCGACGGTCACTTTGACCTGGACCCCCAGATCAGTTCCAGTTCTCTCAATCCCGCACCAGTAAGTGTCCGCGTCACTGGGCCTGAGCCGCTCCATGGTCACGGTGACCCTGCGCCGTCTCTGGTCATCCCAGATGGTCACCGGTCCCTCCTCCTAACCCGCTCTGTTCCATCGGTTTGTACAAGGGTCCTGCCTGACCCCCAGGCTGCCCCTCGGCACCACCACTTCCTGTGCCCTTCATAGCCAGCGTCATAGTGAAAGGTCACGGCCAAGGAGCCTCCAACGTGGCCGCTCACTGCTCCGGGCTCCCCTGACTAGCAGCTGAGCCTGGGGACAAACATGAGCCTGTCACCTCCCGTGAGGACAGCACCACCACCAGGGACCAGGATTCACTCCAGCCATCCCCACCTGGAGACCCCGAGCCCAGGGGCACATGCCTCCCCCAGCCCCCCTTTCTGTCCTCCACTGCTCTGGGCAAAGTCCTGAACCCCAGGACCCCATTTGGGCCTCAGAGACACAAAACCTGACACTGAGCAGTGATGGCGCCCCTGCTGGGTGCCGAGACCCTCTGAGTCCTGAAGCTTCAGCCTGACCCTTAACCTCAGGTGGGGACTGCTCTGCGGGGGCTGGGCGCCCACTGTCTCTGAGGGGTGCCGGGTGGTGGGCGATGGTGACGGATGATGCTGTGTTGGAGTGACCGGAGCTCCAGCAGCTGCAGCACATCCCTAGGGCTGGGCCGATCTTCCCACTGGTCACGGCACTTTCTCCTGGGCCCGTAACGACCCTCTTGGTGGTACTGAAGCTCCCCACGCCAGGTGCCCGCTGCCCATGTGCTGTGGAATCTGCGTCCAGAGCCCGGCTGTTGCCCACGAACCACTTTGGGTTTCGTTTATTTTTTTGGTTTTATTTGGGGCCACACTCGGTAATGCTCAGGGGTTACTCCTGGCGGTGTCGGGGCCCTATGGGATGCCGGGATAGACCCTGGATCGGCCACAGGCAAACGCCTCCTGCTGTGCTCCTGCTCCAGCCATGAGGCCCTTGTGCCTCCATCAGGAGCATCTGTGAGAGTCACTTTCGAGTCTCACTGGTCCCTTTCTCTGTCCTCTGGGGCCACCTGCTGTGGGTCAGATGCTCTCCCTGGTTTCTTAAGCTGCCCCCGCCCCAGGTCACCCTTTCTGGCCGCCACACGTGGTCAGTCCCCACTCCCAGGCCGCTGCAGGGGTCCAGCCCCACCCACCCGGCACAGGGGCTGAAACTCCAGCACAGGCCTCACGACCCCTGTGACCCGCGTGAGCTGCTCCACGGGACCCTCCAGGCCCTTCTCCAGGCCGGGGCGAGCTCACCTGATAGGCAGCAGAGGAGGCCCAGGAGCGCGAGTGGCCGCATCTTCTCCCCGGGCTGGTGTGGGCACAGCCCAGGACGGAGCCCCCTCACCTGCTCCTTCCGCCGGCCTCTGTCTTGCTTGCAGACTCTCTCTCTCTGCTTCCTTCTTCAGCTGCCCCACTCCTTTATCAGAAAGAGAGGAAGGAGGTGCTGGCCAGAGGAAATTCAGGGCCCTGAGCAGTGTTTGAACTGGGGATCCACCTCTGAGTCATTGCTCTGTGGGGCCTAACAGGTCCCCAAAGGAGAACTACATCCAACCCTGCCTGTCTTTGAGCTCACCCGGGTGTCTGAGCCCTGCTTGTACCTGTGTGAAGTGAGACTGACGTGTGTGTTTTTCTTATGGTGTGAGTTAAATAACGTGCGGTGTCAGGAACTCGTGGTCTGTGGTGAAGGGGAGTACATCTGAGATGCGCTGTGAGGTGTTGTGTGCGAGGAGCACGTGTGATGTTGTTGGAGGACAGGTTTAGCTATTTTGGGAGTTTTGTTGTTTTTGCCCACTCCCAGCTCAATTTTACTTAAGTCAAGGTTCATTCTAATGAGACTTCTCTTCTATGTAAACACTGCTAGAGGGTGTGACACTTACAGAAGTCACCTTGATTGAATAACTTCTGACTTATACATCTACTAAGACTTCTATGTTTTCTAGATTGGGCACAGCTCCTCTTTATACCCACTGCACCCTGCGTGGGACAGTTAGAATTTACCAGGAGACTACCACCCCGGCTCGCAGCTGAGACTATAGGAAGGATCATACTAGTTTGCTCTGAAGCAGGCGAGTGTGACCCTTTTAGTACACGAGAACAAGATACTCAGAATCACCCTGGTGCAGATAATAATAAGGACCTTGTGAGTACCATCTAGATTACATGAAGCTCATGAAGTTAAGATGTATTACTTTATATCAGCCCTCTCTCTCCACTGTTTTACATAAGAGATAATCTCGGGTTTAGTCCTTAGCATAACCTTTGTTTATACCTGCAATAGGGTGTGGCACTACACCTCTGTTTAGAGTTCTTTGTTGACATGACAACCTCCCTATCAGATTACTTGGGTGTATATAAGGGGCTGACTTGAGGCCCCTTCACTTTCTCTTACCTTTTGGCTCCTGTGGCTTTTGGCTCCTCAGCCTTTTGCTTTTAGCTTTTTTTGGCTTTTGGCTCGTTGGCCTTTTGCTCCATCTTCTGGGTAGGACTCAGCTCGGGTGAGATCCCTCTCTCTTTGGTGGAGACTTAATCTCTTTTGTAAGGTCTAAGTTCGGACCAGAGCTAAAGTTTGTTCATTATATTGGAGTGCTGTGGAAGAGCTTTTGTACCATTAAAAGCCTTTTGGAACTGCACCGTACTAAATGAGTTTTCATCTGTTCTCCCGGCGTCCTCAGAGGTAGAAGAGAACCTCTGTCCTGACACTGTCGGGGACCC